>JAWQEG010001344.1:17500-65000 GCA_033782935.1 Petrolisthes cinctipes | reverse complement strand
CGATGACTGAGAATAAACTGTTGTTATTCTGCAACATAGTTCTCTGTACAGTACATACATCCATGAATAGAATCGGGGAGTTTATTGAAGGGGATTGAGTGATAAGGAAAAGGTTCTAGGTGGGTGTGACACTTTTGATAACACACACACAGTCACACACACGCCTAGCAACTCCCTCCCTATCTACACTTTTGTATTCCTTTCGGCTGTCTCCATAGCTATTCCTTCCTCCCTCTCCTCCTCTCTCCCTCCTGATATCCCTTTCGGTTATTCTCCCAGCTCGCCACCTCTTTAATTCCCATACCCTTAATTCATCTCCCTTCTTATATAAGTATCATTAATGCTATGTAATAATGAAGTGTGTTTGGGGTACAGGTGCTAATTAATTATTTCAGGGAAGAACCACCACGAAACAATAAGAAACCCAACCTGACCTGACCTGACCTGTGCCAGTGAAATTAAGTCAGTGAACATTACAACAACAACAACAACAACAAATTATTAACACAGCAATGGAAATACAGTGATAATATATGGTGGATTGATATTAATGAAGATGATTGTTTTATATTAGTTACCATACCTACATACCTATATAAATATCCAACCAAATATATAAATAGACGGACTGGGAGTTAAATTATACGCAGAGAAATATATAATAGTGTTATACAAATTAAAGAGACATTAATTCCTGCCCGGTTGGTTATCAAGAGTTGAAAATTTATCATGTGTGTGAAGGGATCGAACCCATACATGTGTGTTATTTTGACCTTCAACCTTATCTTTTGATGGTTGAATCCCCCCCCCCCCCCCCCCGTGTGTGTGTGTGTGTATGTGATCTGTATTAATGTAGACAATGCTTTGTTTGGGTCACAAATTGGGTGGCCTTCACACTCACACACACATGGTTAATATTATAAGCACTGACATTCGTGTAATTAACCAACCAGCTATAGAAACTGTGTTGAATTATTTAGTGGCCTCTATAGTGGCTTAAGTAAGTATAAGTACGGTACCATGTTACGTGAAAAATCTGAAGGAACATACATACTGTACATACTTGACATCACAGTACCACTCGGGAAATATAAAAACAGAAAACCAAACATCCATTAAAAACCCAGGCCGATTCACAATAAAGAAAAACAGAAAACCAAACATCCATTAAAAACCAGGCTGAACTCACACGAAAGAAAAACAGAAAACCATACATCCATTAATTAAAAACCTCGACTCACAAAAAAGAAAAACAGAAAACCAACATCCATAAAAAAACTAAAAAACTAAAAAGAAAATCCCTCCCTTGTCGAAAGAAGAAGATGGTGATGACACAGAAGATGTTGAACCGGCTGTGTACCTTATATCACAAGGTGGTGGGTGGCGTGGGTACCCTCTCTGACCCCAACCATCACCACCACCATCACAACCACCACCAGCCCCACCATTCCAGCAAGAGGTCACTCGAGGCTTTGGCCATCAAGTTGAAGGGCAGGTAATAATTATCATCATCATCATCCAGTCTCGGTCCACCACGTGAGCTTCGAAAGAAAGACCACGTGCGCTTCAGGCAGGAGTCCACGTGAAAATTGGAACTACAAAAAATATATATATATATATCTTTATACAGTACACTTTCAATCCAAAATATGTATCCAGGCTTGCTTCTGATCTCGGGTACTAGGCGAGTATCAAGCAAATATGAAACAGGATAAGCGTACGTTGTAATTGGTTCACTTTTTCAAATGATTCGAAACTTCAATCAACGAGACCTGGATATAAATTTTGGATTGCGAGTGTACAGTCATGAGCATAAGTTTCTTAACCGCCCTGGCGAAAGTTAGGTCGAAGTCGTGGTTGGATATGGACTAGACGAACAAAAATCGAACGGTTCACAGTGTTGCCAGGTTCAGAGAAATTTCTCTGTTTGGGGGAATTTTGAAGTCCACACAGGGAAATTATATAAAGATTGTTCAAGAGTAAACGGAAATTTCTACCAGATGAAAGAATAGTACACAAAGCTATTGTATTGTAGACATATAAAAAATGTTGGAAGTTAATTAATACTGAGGTTACATGTTTACATTGCTTTACAATTTTGTTAAACCCATCAAATTATACATAATACTGCAGTGTATTGGGGCATAAACAGATACCGTAAGTATATTTTCTTTCACTGAAAAACATGGAGATCTTTACAAATATAATCTATTTTAGTTTGTCTTATATATGATCCTAAATGACATATATGTGTAATAATATATTATATTATTCAAAGTTACGATGTTGCCGAGTTTTAGGGTAATACCATAGATTATAGATTATAGATAGATTATAGTCTATTATCCTTGGGTAATACTTATTAGTAATTTAGGGTAAAACTGGCTCGATGAGTCGATTCTAAGGTAATATTTTCGAAGCTCATGGAGATACTGAGGACTCCCAATTTCCCAAACCCAGTGGTCATTTGCCTGGCCCTTCTCTTCTCCAACTCCAACCAAAACTTCCACCTCATTCTCGCCATGGAGGGTAAAGAAACTTATGCTCGTCACTGTACATACCTCCCTCCTTGCGTCATTATTTTCCTGTATGGTGGAGACTTCTTGTTGTATACGTGTTGGGTCAAATTAGTGTAGGTCTTGGATGGGTCAAATTAGTGTAGGTCTAGGATGGGTCAAATTAATGTAGGCCTAGGATGGGTCAATAGGTAATAAGAGAAGTCAGTTAGGTTGGGTAGGATGGGTAATGTGTTAAGTATATATATGGAATCTCTCTCGGTATGACTTATTATTAAATTTAGTGCATTTAGATAGGCCTATACATATGTTTTTATAGGAAAGTTATCTCATATTTTTATCATTTAAATAGTGAAAAATTGAACCTGCAACTTCATTTCCAAATGTTATCACACCTGTGGTACGTTATAATATTACAAATTATGTTTTTCTCCAGATTAATGTGTTTTACTGATATTATGGTTAAAAATTACTTTGCATGGCCAGGTCACATCATTCTAACTTTAATATTTATCCAGTTTCCATGGTATTGAATGTTTGTCCATATTTGTTTTCCTTCATAACCATGCAGCCTTTTATTTTACATTTGACAGCAGTGTTATGTATGTGTGAGTGACTTGTTGTCATATGTATGTGTGAGTGACTCTTCTTGTATTGTATGTATGTGTGAGTGACTCTTCTTGTATGTATGTGTGAGTGACTTGTTGGCATGTGTATGTGTGAGTGACTTCTTGTATAAACTTGACTTTTTTTTTTGTCTTATATACGTGTGAGTGAGCGTTGTTCTCATATGTATGTGTGAGTGAGCGTTGTTCTCATATTTCTGTACTGTATGTGTGAGTGACTCTTGTTATATATACGTTTGAGTGATTCGTGTTGCACCCGACAGATGGTTTCACCCGAACGTGTCGGGTCTGGAGGCGGAGGTTCTGCTGAAGGACCGCGGCATCGAAGGTTCCTTCCTCGCACGACCCTCCAAGTCCAACCCTGGCGACTTCACTCTCTCAGTCAGGTGAGTGCCAGTGACAATGTATTCATTTTCTTAATTAATTGAGGAAATTTTTAATGTAAGTGTAATGACTAGATTTTTCAAACATATGATTATGTCAGTGTGGGAATATTTTGGAAAAATTGTAATGCATGTCTAATACATTTGTGTGATACACATTTATTTGTCCAGCCTCAAACATTATGTACAGTACAGTATATTACCCAGAGACAAGGAGTAGAGAATAACATATCTTAGTTTAAAACCCAGTGACCTATAGGATACATTATCTCTCACTCGGACTGAATGGGAAAATCCAATTGTGAGATAGTGTACCGGTAGTGTTATTGTATCGCTACTGTATACTGGAGTTCCCCTTGTTCTGTAACCCTCCATAGTAATAGGGTTAGCTTTAAGTAGAGCATAGAAGATAGTAATGGTCATAATGGATGATGATAGTAATGTACACATATTTACATTTTCGTATTTCATTGCAGACGGAATTTAAAGTCAGTTTACAAAGTGGAACAATTGATTGAAGTCTATATAAATGATGTGATATTCAGTACCAGTATGTTCTGCATATAAATAAAATATATTGCCTTCACATAGAATGAGGGAGTCATTTCAGATGATATGCTGTTTAGTGTTTATACATCAATTAATTCAGGCAGAAAGAACGACAACATACTTCAACTAAACATTGTGTTCCTCAGACGGAATGGAGAGGTGACACACATCAAGATCCAGAACATGGGTGACTTCTACGACCTGTATGGAGGTGAGAAGTTTGCCACACTGGCTGAGTTGGTCCAGTACTATATGGAGAACCAGGGCCAACTCAGGGAAAAGAATGGAGAAGTCATTGAGCTCAAGTTCCCCCTCAACTGTGCCGACCCCACTACTGAGAGGTGAGGGGGGCCACTACTTTATTGGTATTTATATGTTGTATGGGAACTTTTGTTAATTTTTTTTTTCTCCTTTATTTCCAAGTATGCTTTTACGTATTTCATATTTTTATATTTACAGTACAGTATATTGTTTTCAATACATATTAATTAATAAATTTTCAAACATTCAGGGTAATTTGATGAGAAAATGGGTAAAACAATAATTGAGCAATTAATTTCTGAAAGCATTTGAATTACCGGTATGTGAATCTGTTTTATTCTTACAAATGTTTTTTAAATGCATAAACAAACTCCATCATCTCTTTCAATTCTCCTTGTAGATGGTTCCACGGCCACCTCTCTGGTCGAGAAGCGGAGAAACTCATACTGGAGAAGGGTAAGAATGGCAGCTTCCTGGTTCGTGAGTCCCAGAGTAAACCCGGTGACTACGTGCTGTCTGTCCGCACCGACGACAAAGTCACACACGTCATGATCAGATGTGTGGTGAGTACGACGCCTCGGCATGCCACAGTCTGGAGATTCAGAGATGATTATTGTGTGTGATAAGATATTTGTCATGTTACGTCATCATTCTTATCATTAGTATCAGCACCAATTTCCTGTTCAGAGAAGGGGATATTTAAAAGGAAAAACTTCTGTAACTTGTGTATGTCAGTGGGTGTTTTTTTATTCATGCAAACATTTTCCAGATGCATTCCTATAAAGCACAGCACTGGTGTGGTAGGTTGTAAAATATCTTCTCCAGGTTGATTAAAATGGCTGACTAATCCCCATCCCACCCATATATGCCAAAAAAAATAAAAATAAAATAAATAACAAAGGGCCACCAGTTGCAGTACACCTCCCGTGGATTTTTAATCTTGTGGGCAGATCTCTTCAAATCCACTTGAGTGTGACCAAATCTTACAACAATCTTTATTCTAGCTCTGTGGGGGATGGCTAGTATTCACAGAGAATAAAATCAGCCCCCCTGGGCAGAAGATGCTTAGTACTGTATATTCCATCAACCATAACATTATCATCACAATGCCCTACTGGACCAAAATAGAGGATCCATGATAGTGCCTCCTTGTGTATATTGTTCAAGCTTTAGTAGAACAACAACAACTCTGTAGTACAAGTTTATTAATGTACTGATATTTTATAGGAAAACAAATATGACGTGGGTGGCGGTCGACGGTTTGACACCCTGAGCGAACTGGTGGAACACTACCGCCGCAACCCCATGGTGGAGCAGTCAGGTACTGTGGTCCCCCTCAAGATGCCCTTCAATGCAACACGGATCAACGCCAGGGGAATTGATAGTAGAGTCCGAGAGCTCTCAGTGAGTGTCAGTACACCCAATATTATTGTTGTTATTGTATTCATCTTCTGCATGGTAACAGTGTACATATAGTTATTGACCATTTTTTTCTGCCTATGAGTGAACATCCACAGCTGATATAAATAGGTTGTATGTGACTGGCTTTACAATAATGGCTGTAGATATTTACTGTCAAACCAGGGAGATAAAGTAAGTGAAATGCAAACTGACAATTTGAATTACCTTTAGTAAAGTAATTATTCAGTACCGTAAAACAGAATGACTTAAGATACGAGCCAATATTGAACACTTGCCAAAAAGAACAATATATAGTATTGTAACATACAGTAACATCACATAATTATGACGTTATCCCTCGAGTGACCACAACAAACGCGTTAGGCCATTGCTACATTTTCTCATTCTAAATAAAAACCATCACATGCCAACAGAAGGAGCACCAGGGACTGACTATGGGGAAGGCTGGGTTCTGGGAAGAGTTTGAGTCTCTGCAACAACAGGAATGCAAGCAGCTCTACTCACGCAAGGAAGGACAGAAGCCAGAGAACCGCAGCAAGAACCGCTATAAAAATATCTTGCCCTTCGACCACACCCGGGTTATTCTCCTGGACACTGACCCAGGCATTCCGGGCTCCGATTATATAAATGCTAATCTAATATCTGTAAGTTGACAATTATTTCTTTTATTTTTATGTTACTACAAGATAATGGCAGCACTTTCATCCTTCCTGTTTGTATCATTCATTGTTGTTGTTCAATTTGTAGTGCCATATTACCTCTGTTGCCTGGCAGAAAAATATATTAGTGGTATTTGAATATTAGTGGTATTTATGTGTGTATTGTATTGTTTTGTTGTTCAGAGTGAGGAAGACATGGGTCCGGATGCCAAGACTTATATTGCTACCCAGGGCTGTCTTCCCTCAACATGTGCTGACTTCTGGTGGATGGTCTGGCAGGAGAAAACCAGAGTTATTGTAATGACAACCAAAGAAACAGAAAGAGGCAAGGTAAATGTTCATTGTTATTACGTGACTCAGACTCTTTAATTGTTAGCAGAAAGGGATGGAGAGGCCCAGGTAACTGAGTTTTGTATATTTCAGAATTTTGAGTGTCTAAAATTTTAATTGTTCAAATTATTTAAGAAATATTTATTTACCTCTACAGTTGTATTGCCCAGCTAACATTGCTTGTCTTCTCTTTCAGTAAAGTTTGATGAGTGAATGCTTCATTGTATATTTATTTATTACAGAGAGAGTACACTGTGTTATATATGATATTTCAGTTGATAGATATGAGGAATGTTTCCCTTCAAGGAAAGTCCTCTGGTCATAGAGAAACAGTTTTCAGTTGTTCATTTTAGAGTTCCCCCCTTGGGTAGGGGGCTATGAATATCTCCCCAGTATTCCTGCTTGTTATAAAAGGTGACTAAAAGGGGCTTTCACTTCTCCAACTGTCCATTTTTTCATCTGTTACCTTTTATGCTTACTGTCCCACCTCTCAGTCACCTTCCACCTCAGGCTCTATATGACCTCACTGTTGTGGCACTTATTATCAATTAATCAGTCAATCAATCATTTTTTAGTTAATGTCAATTTTCCATGATTTTAGAATAAATGTGGACGTTACTGGCCTGAAGACAACACTAGCAAAGAATATGGTCGCATCACAATTCGCCACGTGTCAGACAGCTCAAATAACGACTACATTCTGCGGGAGTTCCTCGTTGCAAAGGACGACCTCACAGAGAGAAAAATATACCACTATCATTTCACTGTAAGTGCAGCTGTATTAGTTAGTACCTTTCTTAATTGGTCAGTTATAGTCTTTACTAATACCTGTATTGATATTCAAAAAATGAGTTTATATTAAAAAAGAAAGTGTTTATATGTATCCTAAAAATTTGTTTTCTGTACCTAAGTTTCACACTGCCACCATGTCTAGTGTTGTATGGATGACATCTACCACTCCCCCTACATGTTTTTAAATATTTAGAAATCTACTCTTACCTCCTCCCTTAGTTTAGCTAGCTAGGGTATGTAATAATCTTCCCTCCCCTCATCCAACCAGGCCTGGCCTGACCATGGTGTTCCGTCGGATCCCGGGTGTGTGCTCAACTTCCTACACGACGTCAACAAACGGCAGGAAGACATCCCCTCGGCCGGACCCATTGTTGTTCACTGCTCAGCTGGTATTGGACGCACTGGTACCTTCATAGTCGTTGACATGATACTAGACCAGATAAAGAGACAAGGTGAGTTGAAGTGCTTAATGAGACTCCCACATTAATTGACGATACTACTGGAATACTGTATATCCTTTTCGTCAACTAATGTGGGAGTTTAATTAAGTTCATCATGGTCACGCAAGTGTGATTTCTCCAGTATGAGTTGAAATGGATGAGGCTTGGTAATTGATTGATTGGTTGATTGGTATAAAGATTATTGATAGATAATTGTTGATGCTACTAATTTAAAGGTTACTACAATATTCCTTACAGAAAGGGCTGAAGAACATACGGTAGTTTGGAGGAATCTGTTGCTCCTATTTATCGTCTATAACATAATTTCTTGCAGTAAAACTGAGATTTTGTGACTCCTGCATCCATTTCAGTCTTCATGATAATTGATTTATTTATGAATGTCAACCCTGATTCTTCCTTGGAGTCAGAGAGGTTTGTAATGGTGAGTAATTAATTTCTCTGAGAAGGATTTAAATAATAGGAAATAAAACAGTGACAATATTACAGTAGCTAAGGCAAGATGATGCCAGATAATAATATAAAGAGGAAGGATAGCAAACATGATGGAAGAACAAGGAAAGAAGGGATAGCCTGAGTCATACACCTGAAAATTACTGACTTTGCTGAAGAGATTATGATACAAAATTCTGAAAGCAGCCAACATCCTTAACCAGATGCATGAACTGTGTTATTAATGATCCTTAAACAGAACAATTAATAGCGCAACACATTTGTTTCAGGTCTTGACTGCGAGATTGACATCCAGCGAACGATACAGATGGTCAGGTCTCAGCGGTCAGGAATGGTCCAGACGGAGGCCCAGTACAAGTTTGTGTATCTGGCCGTCCAGCATCACATAGAGACGGTACAGCAGCGCATCTCGGCCGAACAGAGTTGCCGACAGTTGGGCCGCGAGTACACCAACATCAAGTACAGCAGTGAGGCAGCCGGAGGGATTGAGATGGGCAAGTCCCTCTCCCGCTCCACCATCTCCCTCCCCACCACCCCCTCCCCCACCCCCCGCGACCCCAAGCGACCCATGTCCACCGCCACACTGCCCAAGACGCAGTCCGAAAACCATCTGCCAAGGTAATGAATGGATGGATGAATGGATGGATGTTGGTGGTAGATGATACTTGTAGTAGTAGTAGAGTTCTCACAAGATGACGGTGCTAATGTTGTTTCACAGAATTCTTTAGCGTTGTTGAACCTATTTATCACTCGGCTATTTATTTGTTTTCAGGAGAGCATAACTAGATTAATAAATTTCAGCTTTCTGCTTAATTTATAATTCAATATTTATGAGAACAAAATTTAGATAAGTCACAACCATCTGTATGGTACTTGTATTTTTTTATAGGCTCAAACTCAAAGTAGGACAGTTATGATATTGTATTGTGAGGATTTCCTCCAAACAGTGAAAGGAAACAGATTATCTCCGTGGGAGTTGTTCTGTTTCCTGGTAGTGTTTGGATGAGTCGTTAGTCACCAGTTCACCAACAAATACTTAACCCCTGAAAAATTTTGGAGGGAAGAGGCAGTACAGTACTTATAACTTGTTGAAAAGTCACTCTCCAGGCAGATGGTCGAAGTGATGAATTACTGCAGCAACACTAAAGTCAATTAATCATTGATTTTATTTCAAGTCACTCGTAATTATTACACATTTTGTACTAATAACATGCAATACAGTTTTGCCAGTGTTGTGTACTAATCCATGATTTCTTATTCATCATGTAAATAATTGATGTATATTATAAAGGTTAGCAGATTTAACCTCAAAACAGTTAGATAATAATTTTCCATACCGGTACGTAAAAGATCGTCATGGAACAAATTATGCCTAATGTATATAATTGAATATTGAAATAGAGTTCCTGTAGATAGGTAATATTGAGACTGAACTGAAAACATAACGGCTGAAGGATATATCATTGTAGTGGAAATTACTCCTGATTCCTACTGACTGTGACAAGAATCAGAGAACCTTTAGTACAGGTCTATGAGAGTCTCTGATTTAAGGCACAGTTTCAAGGAATCAGGAGCCCACAATTTGCTGACATCACACGTCCCTTCATACTTCATTATTCACTTATATAATATGTGAGTGTGTCTTAACTAATGAAAATAATGTTAAATAAAAAGAGAGATGAATGTTTACAATAATCAAAGTATAAGAAGTAAGTATTGTGGTAATCATTGAAATAATAAAAATGCATCTTGAGTCAATACAACTCCAATCCAAACTTAATTTGTATAATAAACATTTTAAAATATCATGTTTGTGGTCACATAAATAATTTATATAATAAACATTCAAAATTAATTGGTTTGGATTCACTTTAATAATTTGTTCAGTAAATATTTGAAATTGGTAAGTTTGGTTCTACATAAATAATTTGCAGGGTAAACATTTGAAATTAGTAGGTTTGGATTCACTTTAATAATTTGTAGGCTAGGTACAGTATTGCTAGTAGAGTAGATGATGATGATGATGATGATGCTGTGTGAAATGTAGCGTAAAAGTTTTAGTTCAGTATTGGATGATGAAGCACCACCAGTAAAGTCGTATATCATAGTTGAGTATTGTAGATAGAGTCAACATTTTCTTCTCTTGATTATGATGATGAGCTGTCGTATTCTTGACCCACATGCACCTCTCCTTAATTAAGCATTGTTCAAATCATCGGGTTAAGTGGTGAGAATCTTCATATTGTATTTAGTTGCTTGATAATTACATAATAAATAGCTGATGTGTTAACTGAAAGTGAACAAAGTAAGCAAAATTGCACGTTGTCTAAGTTCCATGGAAATTTTCAAGCAACATTTCCATTAAGACTCAAAACATTGGGCTAAAATGTTCATAAATCAAACAAGAAAAAATATAAGATGTGGGACAAGAATACTGAATGGAAAGAGAAACATGGAGCTTCAAGATGAATGGAAAAACACAACATCAGAACACAAGTAGAAAACTCGTAATGGCAGATGAAAAGTTCGTAGTGGTTACAGCATTTGTATTTTGAATAAACCTTTGGTCTGCCATTGTGAGTTTATCTACTAGGGAATCTTCAGTCTGATATCTGTAGTCTGAGATATTTTCAGGGAAGGTATGGGATGAGAGGTATGATTGTGTTGTACAGTGTGAGGTGATATTAAAGTCTCCAATCTCTGTATGGTAGTGTCCTGCCTCTCATTACCTCTCTCTTCTCATTCCCTTATCCGCTACTCACTCCCTAAAGATGTCTCAGAGTTATGGACAAAAGTCTGGATCCCTCGCTATGTGTCTCTTTCTCATGGTCCAGACTCACTCATACTGTAGGTACTTGCCAACGTATCATTGTGGCTTTACAAATAACATAAATAGTTAGAGCTGCAATTCTGCCAGTAAAGTCACACATGTTGAGTAGTTAGACGTATACACAGCTCTTCTGTAGATAGCCCCCAGCCTTGCAGCTCAACAGATTAATTAGGTAATGTTGTGTAGTCTGTTTTGTTGCTCAGAGAGTGTTATTGTATTTGTCCACAGCTGTTGTTATAGAAGTTTCTGGTTGGTTGAAGCCTTACTCTCAGTAGGAGAGTAGTTTCATCCAGTTATGATTATCCTTTATATTATTAGCTGTGGATGTTTACAGTTGGACAAGAAAAACAGACTATAGATTGGAAACACAGTATGTACTTCAAAATGATAATAAATAATTATGGATACTTTGCAACACACACCACCAGTTTCACAGTCATTCCAATTTGTTTTGTTCCTCTTCAACACTTTCCAGTCTTTATCTTTCTTATTATTCAGAAACCACATTCATCAAATTTATGAGTCAAATTAATGAAAACAACCACTACATAGTTTCAGTCATTGGCATGCATATACAATACAGTATAAAGTTACAGCATATACATACAAAGTTACAGTTCCATATGTATATAGCGTATCATTGAATCATTTTGAAGCACTTTATCCTGTATTTCTTATTTCTGTACCTGACCATAAATGTCCACAGCTGTCATCATTACTTTACATATGATTGGCTGCTGGCAACTAACCCCTTGTCAGTGACTTTTATAATATCAAAAGTTGACATTTATTATCAGGTGCAAAAATCATAGCCGAGTATAATGTATTGCATTACTATTAATTGTGTAGAACTACATCTGTGCATAACTCACACTACATGACTGTGGCTGCCATAAGTAGAGGCTGTCTATAACTGTGTACTTACTGCAGAGGCTGAGGTGCTTGACAGCTCTTGCTTTTATAATAAGTCATGTAATTAAGAAAGACATAACTAGCATTTACTGTATATCATTAAATTGTATTTTTGCATAACATTCTGGTAATGGTATTACTAATAATAAATATGCATTCCCCATAACAGCCAATAATATTAATAGTTTATGACATATTTTTAATGATTATGTGCATTTTTGTCAACCCACTAGTCGACGGAGACACTCAATCACTCCCAGGTCCAAGGTTGGAGCAACTAACTTTCACCTTTATCATGTCATAGTTTTAGCACCCCATATTATGTGTGTGACTTGTGGGTTGTGTACAGGGTATGTCATGGGCTTGGCACTGATGATGACTGGTGAGATGACCTTTTATATGCTACATGGAAGTGTCCTGCTGGTCATTGTCAGTGTTTCCCTCATGACCCATCTTGTACGTGGCTCATTATCTCAGGGGGAGGGGAGGGTGGGGTTAGGGCTGCATTGCATCCAACCCCAGTTATGTCCATTCCTTGCTTGCCATATCCAGTCAAGATTGGTGGGAAGGGTACAGCTACAGTCCACAATATCTGTCCCACTCAGTATGTTCCAGTAACACTTAACTAAGGCCTTATGTAAGAAAATGTATGACTAGATGCTGACAAAGTTTGTGGAGCCAACACCCCGGTCATTGCTGGAACTTAGACCATAAATTTCCTCTGATTAAGCTCCTAGTTACATAGGGGCCAACCAGGGGATCCTAGGGACATGTTGAAGTATTAATCATACTGTACCTAAATAAAAAATCTGCTGTTTAGTTCTGGTGAGGGTGGCTGTCCGTCTGCCCACACAGTTGTGATGTGTAATTACAGTAAGTACTTGCACTCTTTTATATGGGGCAGATGTTAATTATCCACAACCAGAGTCACAAATGCTTCTAATCCTAGTAACTTATTGGCTCATTTGTGACTTGGCTAATTGTAATTACTGTTTACAATATCATCAGTAGACATTACCCACCATCTAAAGAAAAACAGACATTATGGCATCACCTTGGTTATACTGTATGTATTCCAGAATACTGTTAATGGCTCAAAGGTTGAAGCTACAAATATAAACACCACAGCAAAGGAACACAGTAGAGTTAACTCAAACTTTCCTCTTTGTACATTGGATTGTACAGCCATTGATTAATCCAATTTAAGATCCCACCACACCACAATGGGAAAAAGTAATAGCCAGAAAACCCCAACTCATTCTATACATATTTGCCAACACTTACCACTTCAACTCAAAATGCTCTGAACAGATTGCCAATATACAGTACATATGAAAACTTTGGTGATGATCTGGGCTAGTATACAGAAAATACCCGAAGGTATCTCTTATATCAATAGGAAGCATTGTGTTGGCTCCTCGTCATCTATACTGGGTGGGCTGGAGACTGTGGACTGTGACTGATATAATTTTTCTTTAGACTTTTGAGCTCTACTGACTATTTATGAAGTGTCTGCTACTAATAAAATTCAGCAACCACATGACTGAAGCATGTTTGGTGTCAGTGCTATGATGTCTTGTCTTGTGTTGTGTTGTGTTATGTTGTGTTGTATGACTTGGGTAGTTCTGTAACAATATAGAAAAAAAGGTCTATTCATTATTGTACATAAGTGTGCCAAGAATTAATTACTTTTATCATACAGTTCATCAATCAGTAAGACTAATGGTTGAAAAGTAAAATATTCCCAGTGCTTCATAATAATACAGTAAGTAACTTTTTTGACACAAATCTGTTGGCAGTGGTAAAAATTCTAATGAAGTTCCCTCTGTTACACATATATATATATACTGTACCTGGTAACTCATAACGACTGAATGAAATTACTCAAAGTGGCAACTCGGTAAAGTCTGGCACATATATAATGAATGGACTACAATGTTTATAGGAAATAATGTGGCTTATGATGGCCTGCTGCCTGTTAATTAATGGTTGAAGCTGTAGTGTAGATTCTCTTGTTTGTTGTCCTTCTAATCAGATTAAGGTTAACAAATATATAGATGCTTCAGATGTGCATTACTCTTCTTATCCCCTGTATGATAGGGGTTTTCCTGTGACTTTTAACATTATTTGACATTTGTCCAGTAACTCCAGTTATATGATTTAAGACATAAACAATTAACTGTTGGTTACCACTCTTGTTATTTATTTATATTAATCTTTTACCCGAGTGTTTTTTATTTTTATGCCTCCATCCAAGGGGCCTGTGTACCAAACATGTATTGAATCTACATGGGGAGTTAGTTGAGACACTACAGTACATTACCTTATTTATGTAGTCATTCGTATAAGTTATCAGTGTTTTGTAAATGATTAATAATTATGTTGTAATATTATTGTGGGTGATTCTACTACAGTATTTGCCTGGTAGATTCAGTGGGCTAAGATTTTGTTTCAGGACTGTTTGGAGAGCATAAAGTTGCTCTAGAAAGCCCACAAATCAACCAGAGTGTTTTCCTGTTTTCACATAATGTTGTATCTGGACTAAGCTTCCTAATCTTATGATGATAAAAAATTAAACAGCCATGTCCTTGGTAAAATGTTTTAGTACTGACCAAAACAAGACACTCTCATCTCTGTAGTCTGCTGTGTGTAACGAAATCCATTATGAAGAAGTATTGACCCAGTGGAATTGAAGGGTGAAAAAGACATACAAGCTAGTGGAATGCAGTATAGGTTAATATGAGGAAAATAATAAAACACACACACAGTCTTTCTTAGTGGTCTGACATGAGGATATTAGACTTTTAGATGTCAGAACCAGATGGTATTTATTATTATGTTCAGTGTGACCCTGCAGTACACTGAGGTGGGTATTTTTGTATTCAGTATATGTGTGTGTGTGTGTGTGTGTGTGTGTGTGTGTGTGTGTGTGTGTGTATATGCGTGTGTGTAAACCCATTCGTGGACACTGTGTATTGTGAGAGTTCCGTGTATGTGTGTGTGTGTGTGTGTGTGTGTGTAAACCCATTCGTGAACACTGTGTATTGTGAGAGTTCCTTGTATGAAATTAAAAGTATATATGATTTTTGTACATTTTGCATTGTTATGGTTGTGTCGTCAGTGTGATATGTTTTTGAACTACCTGTACTGTATCTGAAGGTGACTCATTAACCCTCTCATGCATGGCACACTCTGCTACCCTTCATGGCCTATTTTTTTTGTAATACGGTCCAATGATTGTACAGTAATATGTAATAGTCCATTAATTATGATACAATAATTGGGTAATGCTTATTATCATTACCTGTACATATATTTTTATTATTATTATTCATGTTAGTAGTAGTAGTAGTAGTAGTAGAAGTAGTAGTACAGTATTAGTAGTAGCAGTATTATTATTATTATTACAATCGTTGTTTAGAATGTGTAAGTATCGTCAGCAGTCATTAAAGTAGTTTGAAAACCTAGAAAATAGAGATTATCTATGCATGAGAAGGTTAATGTGAATCACCCTTGCATGAGGAGATAAAATATTTGTTTCCTGATAACATTATTCATCGAGTATCGTGATTGCTTGTGCTGATGTTGAATATAAATCAGAAACACATTCCATCTGATAATGATTTTATCTAAATAAAACACATAACCCTCAAATTAATATGGTTGTCATTGATATTACAGGAATTATAACAATTAATGTATAAAAGATGCATTATATCTTTAGTCTATTTTTTTCCCAACTGAGGGTAAATATCCGGAGTTAACTTCACAAAACTAACTAATATTGACATTGATTCTCAGGCAATAACTGATAAGATTATGATGTAAAAATCTACTAATGATATTCACTTTGAACATTTACCACCAGTCAGAGAAATAGAATGACTTTAGAATAGAAATACCCTACTTACTCTCCATCTGTAGAAATGACGGTGATAGTGCACCTAAATATTTAGCATAAAAGTTCTGAGATTAATATTTTTTTCAGGGAGTACTGTACTCTATAAAATGAGGCATCACCTACATACATACATACCTATTAATCCTTTGAGTACCATGACAGAGCATTTTTTATCCTGACAAAAATACACCGATTCTCTTCTAAGTAATATGACCTTGTATACAAGTCTTGTGTATATTGCCATGTATATAAGTTACAGATAATTACAGTACTCTACTTAATTTCGTATATATTTAGTCTAGTTTGTCTTAGATTTGTATTACATTTACCCCAAAAGACAAAAAATGAAGTGAGGGAGGCAGTACATTTTTGCCAGGATGAAAAGAAATGAAGTACAGTCTATATACAGTACTGTATTGTAGTTCTGAGATTAGTACTTTTTTAAAGCAAGTACAGTACTATATCAAATCATACATAATCTGCATCTCCATCAGCCCTCTGAGTGCCATTAGTGTATCCTCAATTCAATAACTACAGTATATCTATAGTTAATCATGATGGAAATTATAAAATGACACTGCTAAGAAAAATTTGAATGTGATACAGTATACTTTTCAACCTTTAGTGTCTGTTACTAGCTGTACTCTGGTAGAATCAAGTGCTCAGTAATGAGTTATAGTATAAAATGCAAAAAGTGATACTGATATACAATGGACTTGAACTATATTTTCCTGACATGATAGTTATCTTTTATTGGTTCCCTTGGTATAGGTTTTTATTAATATGAAGTAAGGTGTATAGTACAGTTGTTGAATTTATACTGAAAAATAATGATCTACAGAAAGTAGTCATACAGAGCGGTACAGAGATGCACACAATGAGTCTGTGGCATAGTTAAGTGTGTGATGCTTAACCCCTTTCTGTACCCAGTGCTTATTTACCCTCATGATATAGTAAACTCTCATTATGTGTTACACTATTTACTTATCTCAAATAAAAGTCCTTAGTATTGTTTCAGTTCTTCATTACTGATTGATTGATTTTTTTTTTTATTATTATTATTATTATTATTATTATTATTATTATTATTATTATTATTATTATTATTATGTAACTACAATATTAATTTTAGTTGTGGTTGTATTGTTGACTTTGCTCTCCTTCCTCATGCAGGCCTCCTGATGAACTTCCGAAGCAGATCTATGAAAACGTTCCACCGGCTGTGAAAGAGAAGAAGACAAAATCTGCCACCATGTCCCCCACAACACCGACCTCCCCCACCTTCCCCTCGCCTCCCCTCGGCTTCAGCGCCCCTCCTGCCGCTGCCGCCGCTGCTGCTGCTGCTGCTGCTGCTGCCACTGCTTCTGTTTCTGCTTCCTCCTTCCCTGCCCAGCCACCTCCAGCCGCTGCTGCAGCCGCCGCAGCTGCCATCACTGTAGCAGCTGCCACCACCCCTCGTCCATCCATGCCTCCCCGTGCCACCTGACACAAGAGTTCAGAGTAGAAGGAGCATCATCATTATCATCATCATTATCATCATCATTATCATCGTCTTTTCTTTACCGTATCCATTGGTTTGGGAGTTTACTCTTCCTGAACCTCGGCATCCCATGAATGAAGACTTTTTCCTGAAAGGAGTGATTGAACTCCTTATTTTTTGGTTGGTGAATTGGAGGCTATTGACTCCCCCAAACTGTACACTTCCATATGAAAAAAAAAAGTATATATATAAAAAGACTACCTCAGGTTAGGAAGTCTGTTTTGTGGCACTGTTTGGAGGAATTGGTAGCTTCCAGTTCACCAATAAAATCTTAACCCCCTTTAATCATTGGCAAGAAGATGGCAGCTCTACTATCTTCATGCTCAAAACATGTATAATAGAATTGTATATTAAATACATTGCATCTTTCTGCTCTGAACGAATGTTGGATAATTCTCGTCAAAAAATAAATGGTTATGGAAGGCAAATCAAACAAAATTGAAGTTGAAGATAGACTCAGAAAGATAAATAAATTGTTAAGAATCCAATCATTGTTTACACCTTGGCAAGTGGAAGAAATATTTTTTAAGATGGTAAAAAAACATTTCCAGTAATCATTTGTGTTGTGGTAAATTGTGACCAAAAAGGTGGAACATTAAGCAGAAAAGAAAAACAAAGAACTTTTTTGTTTGCACCTTGAACTCCCGACGCAGATTGTTGCGTTATTACTACAAATTGTATTTTCTGTATGTGACGTGATAAGAGCCTCGCAGAGATGGTGTTGGTGATGGGGTGACGATACAGCACTTGGAAAATAAGTCAATGGAATGGAAGTTATCTCTCTCTCTCACTTTCTCTCTCTCTCTCTCACTTTCTCTCTCTCTCTCACTTTCTCTCTCTCTCTCACTTTCTCTCTCTCTCTCTCACTTTCTCTCTCACTTTCTCTCTCTCACTTTCTCTCTCTCACTTTCTCTCTCTCTCACTTTCTCTCTCTCTCACTTTCTCTCTCTTTCACTTTCTCTCTCTTTCCCTCTCTCTCCATGTCTGTGGAAAATGATGACTATTTATTTTCAAAAAGTGTACTTCAGTTGCATTCATTATTGCCAAAGTATTTCTGGGGACATCTGGCAATTGTGACTTGTCTGCAGTGGTAATATTTTCAGATCCTTCATTCAGCCAATCGGTAATGTTGATTGTGTCTCACTCCTCAGTTCCCCAAGAACAAGCAACCATATTTACACAAAGAGTGGAATAAAGTAGTTTCCATGTTACTTTATTCATACACACTTCCTTTTGTCTTGTCAAATAATTATATACTCCAGATATCTCCATGAGTGTCTAGTGAATAATGAGTGCAATTGTACATCAACTCCTCTTTACAATAGAACACAAAATGTACAGACTCCCTTACCATGTTACTTCCACAAATGTTGAGTGAAGTGTGTGTGTGTGTGTGAGTGTGAGTGTGAGTGTGTGTGTGTGTGTGTGTGAGAGAGTGAGAGTAAAAGCTGCCAACAAACAAACCACCCCCACTTTCCATCTAATGTTTCATAAGTATCTTGACTCACTATCATCACTTCAGTATCCATTCTTTCTCTGTTCTTCTTTCATAGCTTTCCATCCCTCTACTCCTTCTCCTTCTTCTTCCCTTTGTACTTGCTGTCCCACCTCTCTACCACCTTCTCCCATGTTCTACAGGGTCTTCCAGGCCAAGGGCAGTCTTTTTTCATCCTCAAATCAAGTCTTGCTCTTTCTCTGGTGCCATGTGACCTTGACTGTTGTGGTGGTGCCAGGATTGATTTCTTTCCAGTCGAGACATTCATCATTCACATACATCTTGGCTCTTTGATCATTCCCACTTCACTGACAACTGATGACCCCCCATAACACAGGACCATTAGATCAGTTACTCTATAATGGTTATGAATCACAAAAAGCTGAGCAACAAACATTCGGGAGTCTAATAAAGAACCGAGTGTAGAGTGAAGTGGTGGTTATGAGATACAAGTTTATGTTATGTCAATAGTCTACTGTACCTTGTTTGTGTCAACATTAAGAGCAGCTTGTATACATTCCAGTGTTGAGCAGATATCACATTTTCCACTGTCCTCCGTTTTGGCGCCCCCTACAGACCCAAGCCACTCACTCCCTTTTACTTTTTATTTCTAGTCGGTTTCTTTCTATTGTACTGTATTTCAATTGTACTTGGTGTACTTCCTCTCTATCTTCCTTTTCTTCATGTCACATTGTCTTCCTCTTCCTTCCTCTTCATTCCATTGTCCTCTAATCAAGCTAAGGGTTTCTTCCATCCTCCATCTTGTGCTCCAAGGATTGAACGAACACCTGCCAATCTAAACGGATCAAATGATTACAAGTATGAAAGATAAAGGACAGTGGATTTTTATTCATTTTTGTTTATGTTCCAACCTCAAGTAGGTAGGCTTCATGAATGGGATTAATAATATGTACCAGTGTGATAAACTAACTCTTTGGTTGATGAGTTGTTGTGTTGTTCTTTTCTGCAACATTGTGTGATTGTTTCCTCATGTGCACCAACCAGGTCTGGAAGGGTTAAGGGGATAGCACACTTTTGTTTCATTAGAGTGCCTTGATTCCTCCAAAGTATGCTAGGGAACAGGACCAGAATAACAAAAGTATAATTGGTAGCCTGTTGCTTGGAATAGTTTGGATGAATCAGTTGTTCTGCACTCACCAACAACAACACTGTACTTTCCCCTTAATTAATGTAGATATGAGTAGTTTAAGTTTTAGAAATTAGTTGTTCGTTTTTGCAATCCGTACAAATAGAAATTGTTAAAAAAGGTATTATAAAATAAATCATAATTACATACAGCAAGTGTTGAAGTGACCAGGAGATGTTTTATAGTTTATATAGGAATCATGAAATTAGTACAATATTGTTATTAGAATATCACAACATATATTTTTATGGAAACTCAAAATTATATCTTGTTTTTAAAAATAAGTAGAATATTCTGGGCTTCATCAAAATTCACTTATAGTAGGAAACCCAAAATTAAATAAAATATTGGTTATTTTATTCCTGAGAATACATATACAGTACTACATTGCCTTGAGTACAGTTGGTTTTGTTGAAGGTCATGCAATCTGCAAACACCACTGTGAAGCTTGGTAACGCAAAATGTGAATAATGAAATGCCATTTGACGAGCCTTCATTTTAAAAGTTATGGTACTCAAGAAACCAATACTGTAGTTAGTTGTTGTCAGTCAAAGCTTGTCCATGAATGGGGCAATGCTCTAAAGGGTTTTGGCACCCCTTAGAACCTAGACCAATGCTTTCCCTTTCTGCTGCTGTCCCTCAATTCCTTCTTTTTCCTTCGTGCTTGCTGTCCCTCCTCTATACAGCTGTCCCTCGGTTCCTTTTTTTTCCTTCGTACTTGCTGTCCCTACTCTCTGTCTCCTTCTCTTGTGGTATAGGTTCATTATGGTTTAACACAATCTTCTTTCTTCTCTTTTTCAATCAGTTTTCATCAAATGGCATTCATGTATTCATTCTGTGTATCGTCTTTCCATACTTACTCAATTCTTATGCCCCAATCCAATAGCTAACTTTGACTTTTCTTCAAGCCTGGTGGTTGATTGCAGACATCATACAGTATCTTAACCATTCGGCTAAATGCAGGGTGAAGCTCTAGTTTGGGGCAACATTAACCGACTGATTAAGAGCACAATTTTGTATACCAACCAGGTAGAAGAAAGAGAGGTATTACAAGCCAGGAAAGCTACAAGGGCAGAATATATATGTCAAGTTAGCTATGGGAGACAGGGCTTATGAGTCAAGTAAAGGGGGGTAGTACAGTGTTGGTAAATCTGGAGCTGATTTCTCCAAACTACAGTATTCCAAGCAACAGGCACTAGTATTTTTGTTAACCTGGTCCTGTTTCATAGCATACATTGGAGGAATCAAGACACTCTTAATATACCAAAAATGTATTATCCACTGAATGTGGAATGATTAAGTAATGTTACACAAGCCCAGACTGTGGCAATAAGTGACCTTCCATCAACAGGCCAATTTAACTTACAAGCAAACGACACTCGACCAGCGAATTTTCATTGTTAAGATTATTTCTCCTTGATCTGCTCACTGTTTGTAGAAATTGGAAAATATTAATATTAGGTCCACGAAAGTCTTTAGTCATATAGGTACTTTACTACACTTTTGACAGAACTCTGAGTGTGTTGAAGTCTGTATCCAAGAAGTGTCACGGGCCTAGTAGTAATGATGACTTGAAAATACTGTATCGCTCAATAGACACTAAATAAATAGTAACTTGGAACCATCATATTATCAGGCATTGTCCTCATCACATCGTAACTTGTGATTTTTGTTGATTGTGGCCTGAAGTACTGTAGATATTTTATATTTTTCCCAGTACAGTATTACCTAAGTTATGATCGATTCAGTGGTTGACATGTATAATATAATTCTGGTTAATTTTGCTGATGGTAGATGCCCACACACAGCCAATATCAAAGACGTTTATACCATGGATGAGAAGTGAGAGGAAAGGAGGAAGAAAATTGAGAGGATATCAGAGGGAGAAAACAAAGAAAGAGGAGGAGAGAGAGAGAGAAGAATGTAGGGAGAAATGACAGAAAGAGAAGAGTTGGAGGGTAGCTATGGTTGCAGGCGGTGCTGTTGTTGCACTCAAGTCACCTGGTTGGATGTTAAGTGTGCCAAAACGTGTATCTTCTTGTGTCCTGTTGTGCTTACATGTGTCGTGTTTCCTAATCGCCAGTTTTTCCGTAAACATTCGGAGCATCTGACCGCAACCCAAAGCAATTCCTCAGGTCAGATTACAGACAGCTTTTGTACCTCAGTCGCGACCTGAAAGTTATTCCTTGAAGTAGGATTAGAATAGCCGTGGATTTGTTTTTTTTAATGTAATCCAAAAGTGATTCAACGAACAAGAATGAAAACAACCGCTGTGCTTGTGTAGAAAAATGGCCGTGATTTTACTTCGCCTTTGTTGCTGCCCCGAATGTTTAAGAAAAAATGCGGCTTTATAATAGAGGGACCGCAGACCTTGGTGTTTATATCAACTTTCTCCGGTATTCAAAGACATAGAATACTGTCTTTTGAATAATGCATACATACATACACTGGGTAGAGATAAGAAGTATCTGTCTCAGTTTAATTTGAAACTTGTTAAAACATTATGGATGAAACAAACTTTTTTCCTCCCAAGATGATGATGGAAGTACCATTCATTCCCTTGATGACCTTTGGACACCCAATTGACAGATACTTTTATATTTTACCCAGACCTTGTGTTTCATTTGCTTGTCTTAAATGTACACGCGCCTCGGCACACCTCAGCCTATATGTAATCTGCCTTGTTCCTCCTGATAGTTAATAGTCCACAGCTGGTATCACAGGGGCCTCCATCATATGTGTGTCTGATTGCCTCGTACATGACTCCTAACCTCTTCCTTCAACCAATCACAGCTCCCTTGTATGATATCAGTTGTGGAGTTTTTACCCTCAGATGGAAAGGACAGACAGACAGACTGTAAACCTAAACTCTTTCCCTGCTTGACTTTGTACCTTTGCCATGTTGCTCACTCATCACAGTGTGGTTGAATGTTCTGCTTGAGGAAGAAACAAAAGTGATTCATGTAAAACTACCGTCGTCTGTTTTTCGGCAACTGGAGGTAGATATTCACAGCTGATGTTGTTGTTGATGTAATTTAGTTTACATCTGATGGACAGATGCCTGACTTCTTATCTGTAGCTGACGACCTCTGAAAAGTCACAGTTAGTCCTTAAAATATTGGTTGTTGATATTTACCTTTAGTTATTGTTAAATAGACCACTGTACTGTATAGATCTCATACTAAGTGGACTGATAAATATTATATATTGTACTTGATCTCCAGTTGTTGTAATCTACTGGACTACATATTATTCTGTGTACCTTGATGTGTAAAGCAGTAACTGTATAAACTGTATACTGTATAGGAGCCATGGGTTGCAGACATCGACCAATAATACTAATGATAATGCTGACCCTCTTCTGTGTGGGGAACATTCACGTGCTTCTTAGTATTGTATACCTCTCAAACATGAATCGATCCAACCTGTGTCATAAAGCAGACCTCAGCTTAGATTCAGTAGTGTACATTTCTTGGCAACACTACAGTAACTTAAAATATGCATACTACAGTATATCACAAGTCCCTTAATGTACAATACTGGATTCAACACTAGTAATAACAAACACTACAGTATATATTCTTATTTATTAACTTATTGGGGGCAGGATCCAAACTCAGTTGCAAATAATTGTCCCCCTAAACTGAAACACCCAAGTCTGTTCATTGGCACAGTCAGGAGGAATTGGGAGCCCACATATCACGAAGCTGTCGAAATGTGAAGTGCGCGATACGAAGTACATGTGAGTCGACCACGTGTGAGAGGGTTGGTCATTGGGGGGGAAAGATGTTGTTAGCAGATACAACAAGGCTACTGAATCCTCCAAACATTGCTAAAGAGGGAGAGAAAACATAGAGTAGCTATGTTACGTCAGTCAAGGTTGTCTGTCTTGTGGCACAGTTTGGAGGAATCAGAAGCCTTCACCTTTGCCAATGATATCATCATCTTAAACCCATTGATTATTAAGTAGGGTTAATTTCCACAAATACAAATTTAGCATTTTTTTTTTCTACATCTGATGTGAACTTTCAATGTTTGTAAGTACTTTTTGGACCATTGGAACTGATAGTGATAGATTTTAAACACAAGAATTATCACTATCCTTTTTCATTTGTCCCAAAACTTTCTAAAAAACTTTGGAAATTTGCGATATCACTTGTAGAGAAACCAGTAAATTGATATCTGTCTTGCATACAAACATGCATTAACAAACATTCATACATACATACATACATACAAATTATTGTGTGAAAAACTCAGTTTGTTCCTGATAACAATGAATGAAGATGAAAAGAATGACAAACTATAGTCTGTTTTTCTCTGGTTTTTGGTAAACATCCGCAGCTGATACCATTACTATTGTACCTTGCATCTGATTGGTCGATGAACAACTCCAAGAGGCCAGTGGTCGACCAATCATCACCACCGACCTGTATGTTACCAGCTCGGCAAGTTTACCATCAGCTACAGAAGAACTTACTACAGCTTTGAATGTTTATATTTTAGTCACAAAAGTAAAATATTGTTACGACTATATGACATTATTTTTAACTTGGCGAAAGTGCACCGTGTCTGTCATAAACTTTCTGAACTTATTCAGTACACATAATGCACAAATTACACAATTACACAGATGTTTCCACAGGTAGATAATATATATATACAATTCAGTAACCCTGGAATCTACTCAAAACATGTGAAGTACAGTATTTAATGTATGATATAAACTGAAAGAGTAGCAGGTGCATATTCACCAGGTTAAAGTAGTGTACTATAACTACTACTACTACTACTCCTGTAATTATTCTCATGTGAAGTGAGATGGTAATAGTATTTCTCTCCATATGTATTTAAGCTTGTGATCACACTTTCTGGCATTTCATACTGAAGAAGTTTTCATTTGACCATACTTTTTCATTTCTGAGTCATCTTATATTTTGTTCCATACACATTTAGATTACAGTATATATATATATTATATATCTGTATGTACACTCCATTCCTCATGTTTTTCTGGTGAACGAATACAATGAATGTTAATGATCGGAGGATTAGGCCACTACAGTACTATGCATTAAGGTCGGTAAGATGTAATTATCATCAGACTGGAGACTACTGATTACCCCAAACTGTGTCACAAAGTAAGTTATTTGTACTGAGATAAATTGCTTCATGGGACAGTTTGGAGGACTCAGTGGTCTCCAGTTTGTCAAAGAGAAAAAATAGCATCGTAAACCCCGGTAAGAACGATAATTTTACGTGTTTTCCTTCATTGTCGTGTGTTCTCAGTAAATTTAACATCATAATTTCTTATAGCCATATTCTTGTGTCAGTGGTGGAGCTGCCGGGACACTTGGGAGATTTTGATAACCAAAGTTTGTTATTGCTCCTAAGTCGCTGTACAATCTTCTGCAAGACATTTCACAAAATTTCTTAACAATATTAGCATAGCACTTATAAATACAATGTTGTTATCAAAGTACAGTATATTACTAAGTTCCAGAATGTATTAAAATTCAGCAAGTGAAGTACAATACAGCTTAATGCTGTTTTCATTATGTATTTATAAAATTTCAAAAATTTAATATACGAAGTAAAAGTACAGTACAGTACATGTATAGTACAGTACTTTTATCATTATTCATTAAAAAATGATTTATTAATGTTAATAATGTCAATGCAGTGTTTTGTTACTGCAGAGGATAGTTAGTTCTTTATTTTGGATATACAATGGCCAATTACTGTTTAATCTGTACATTTTTCTTAACTTGTGGGATCTCTCTTACAATAAACAACTATTCATGCGATCTATTTACAATATATATATACAGTATATATAAATAAAACTAGGAGAAATAATTCTGTATAAAAGGATAGTCTATATATTTTCATCCACTCTGAGAAACTAATATACAATAAAATAATAATATGTACAGTTGCATATAAGAATTCTTCACCATTGCCAATCCTGGAATATTGGACCGTACGCAAGAAGAAATTAAAGTCATGAGTTTGAAGTTGATGATGAAAATAATGTATGTATGTATGTTGGCCGTACTGACACTACACCAACTCCAGAAAATACTATTATACTGTAGGTACAAGATGTGATCAATGACAACGGAAATTATGCGTTTATTTAGCCTATGTCATGTCAGGAGGGTTGGAACATGTATAATATAATAGTATCTTAACAACTCCCACATTGTCAAAGCTGGTAACTCAACAGGATTATTTTATAGTGCTCCAATTTGCTTACACCATGAACAAGTAACACATCTTGAAATTTTCACACTAGTATAATTATACACTGATACTTTCTAGAGCAAGTGTTTACATTTAGTCATCCTACCAGACATCATCATCATCACCCGAACTCATGACCTGACTTGGTTATGACCATTTGAAATGAGGAAAAATTGTATATTAAGAACACAAATATATTACCAAGCTATGCCATAGTTATTGTATCCCTACTGATGGGACTTGAACCGAGGGAATGAGTATCCTACCAAACCATTCTAGTTGCAATGTTCAACTCTGTCGCTTCACTTGACTTTGGTGGTACATTATTCATAAGGATAGTAAACAACAACATGGACCAGATTCACAATGCCTCTTATTATTTGGTATGTAATCATCCAACACAATGACTTCCTCCTCTAAACAGTACTGTACACTTTTATTTGTAGGATTTGTGTACTGATCTTGTATGTCTCTTATAAGCACTTTATGAATGTGTGTACAGTACAGGTACAGGTATGCCAAAAATGTATGTGTGAGCTTTGTGAATCTGGCCCCTGCCTGGTTGGTGTCCACAACTGTACTTGACAACGGAAAACCAAGCCCACGGATAAACGAAATAAGATTAATAAATGTGGAAAATATCAGCGACGACGAACTTAATTAAAGCCGCTACATGTGAACTGCCGTGTTGTGTCCATATGGTATAAATGACCTACTATATCTTTCAACCTTTAAGAATTCACTAATGTAATATATGCATATATATAATATATTTTACTTGTAATTTCTCTTTCTGTTATAATTTTTGAAGACTTTTTTTTTTTGTGAAACCTACAACTGTAGGGTAATAAATATTTAAGAGTGAATGATGTCATATGTACAGCAAGAGCCTCATGCATTACAGAGTCTCATATGTATACTGAGCCAGATAATGAGTAGTGAACCATAGAGTCAGTCACTCAGACATACTGTGGCTTCAATAACCCTCTTGTGCTCATAAGTGTTGACTTTCTCGGAATTTACACCACTGAAGCACACACTAACCGGTAAATCCCAACACTTTCAATATGGTAGTTTAGGATTTATGTAGAGTATTACAAATACTTTCATCAAAACGACAACATCAAACAGTGCATTTTGATGGAATTGAAGTTATTTGAAGGAAAGAAGCACAAATACTGTAATGATGCTACACACATAACAAGGCTCAACTTAACTAATATAGTCAAGTGTTTTGATGAAAATTTAAGGATTTTGGATTATGATGGGATCTAACAAAGGGTCTTCCTGGGGTAGAGAAGTTATAACTAGTAAGTGAAGTTTAAACATAGAATCAGGGCACCATTTGCATGTGATTCAGATGTATGAAAAATTAATCTCATTGGCTTTTCACTGATGATGACCGGTACAATGGATCCATAGACACTACATAGAACTCATCATACCAGTTTACTATCATTGAATATTCCTAGACATTTCTTGCATGAAGCTCAAATTGAAATTGTGTGTGTGTGTGTGTGTGTGTGAGAGGGTTATAAGTTTGATATTCCCAGAAAAGTAACAGTGGTGTAATGAGTTGCTACTGCTCTGTTTAGGGCTCATTGTTTTTCCTTTGAAGGGGAGCAAAGTGATATAAATATGACATACCTGTACTAATAATTAAGTTGGGGAACAGATCAGTTGTTGACTTGGAAAATATATTAACTGAAACAATATAGGAATATTGCACTGGTAGGCCTGCTATGGAAATATATAAAGCCCTGAAGTGAATGTACTGTACAATTCAGTACACTACCAGTACTGTATCAATAGTTAGAGGTAATCCCTTGATCTTATTAACAGAAAGTGGGAAGCCTCTAATCTATTATGTGAAAATAAATTATTGTAGTGGTAGGTAGGCCTACTACAGCAACACATTCAAGTGTTTCATATATGTGGAAAATGTGAGGCCGCTAAGGAAATATATATAACGTTGACCAATGGGGTTCATGTGAGTATAGACAAGTAATCCCCCAGTTCATATGAGGTGTTACACTACAGGTGTTGGGGTCGTATTCAAGAACACCGTTGTCATCGTGTACCCAAAGCTCTAGAATCTAATACAGTACGTTCTGGCATTTTGTGGGGTGTTCTAAGTTAAATTATACAAAGTAAATTATCAAAATTGATATGGAATGAACTTAGAGTTATTATTTTTGTTACATTTCATATTAAAATACTGTACATAACTTATTTTCCTTTAAACTGTACTTTCAGGATTTTTTTAGTTTCTTAATGTGTTAGGTGAATTGGAGGGCTACAGATTCCACCAAACTATGCTACAAAACAAACAGATCTCCCATTACTGAGCTGGGCTGTTTCCTGGTGTAGTTCAGAGGAAAAGGTAACCCTCCAGTTTGACCATAAAAGACTATACCCTATTACCCTCCATATAGTAGTGCAGCCACAAGATTCTAAACACACTGCGTACATGATGACACTGTTCTTGAATATTGTGCCCCAAGTTTCAGGGACAGAGAACGAGACATCAAAGAAATGACTACCTGATGTACTATTATGTATCCTCGTTATTATTATTTTTTTTCCTGATGAATTTACTTTGTGTTGTAAGTACAGTATCCATTATTTGTTGTAGACATAAAGAACCCTTTGTCCTAAAGCTGAAATATTATCATATATTCAGTGGATGTTACTGCTGTCTGCTCTGTGAAGAAAAATTCCCAGTTTACTGTTCAGAAATATAAAGATTTTATTGTACTGTAATGGTATGGTGATTTTATTTTCCCAAGGTTTTCTATTATTCTTTATGGTTCACACTTTCTTGCATGAACAGGGTCTGATTTAGGGCCCTATACTTGTATAATATAGTGTGTGTGGTGTTTACTAGGGTCGTATGAAAGAACATCTGTGGTGTTGACAATGGTGTGGTACTGATATGATGACTCTGTAGTGTGTCTATGGAGTCATCACACCATCATATACACCATAAATGTTCTTGATTATGGCCCCTAAATTGCCCCTGTGAGCATAACTATAGGCAACTGTTGACTGCTGTACCAATGACTAAAAGTGGTATTGGAGTTGACTGCTTCACTACTTTCTGCCACTCCCATGCATGTCTCTGTAAAGAGTAATTCCTTTGGGCTTGATGCCTTGAGTAGCTCGACAGTGAGGCTGCCATGAAACACCAGTTACCAAGGTGAAGGAATGGCAAGGATCACCTCTACTAATATAATTGTTGGTCCTGTAGAAATGTGCTGAGAAACTATATGGTGAAGTATGGCTGTGAGTATTCCTCTAAACTGACTATGAGGAGGCACTCAATAAGATCAACATTTTCTGAGACAATACTGAATATTTATCAATAATGTGTAAGGGTATGCAATGCCCACGACTTGCAGTGGAATCATGATGAATGAAATGGATTGGAGTTCTAGAAATGGGTGTCGCAGAGTTAGTGGTTGTAAGTGCAGTAAAATTAATTCTAAACTTTCAGAATGAATATGTCTAAGTAGAGAAATAGTGTATGGGTGGAGTAGAAAGAACTTTGAATGAGTATTGTAGTGTAACTAGGCCAGCATGGGAATATACCTGGTGATAACGGATATCATATTAGTGTCAATGTCTGACCTCGGTGAAAATTTATTATAAAGTTTTCCTCAAAGAGAATAATCAGACAATTGCTCACGATTCACTGGGTTGTTCAAGTTTGTTGATAAATATACTGTAGCTGGGAAAAAGTTTCAACACTTTAAAGGGAATTTTCCAAAATGTGAACACCTGCCATGACTCATTGATCAGACCTTCAATATTCAATGTCTTGGAAGGGAAGAGTCTGCAGACAGTTGACTCCTGTTTGCCGATATGACTTAACCTAACCCAAGGTCAGGCGGAATCACTTTCCTTTAAAAATATTTGTGCCTTTCAGAGCCTCGAACCCACCAAGTATAGCATTTCACAGACGTGCTCCAACCCACTACACCACTACATAGCTACAGTACAACTAATAAACTTTATATTTATAATGAATAAGAACTTGTATCCACCAATCATAGACGCGTTTACTGGGTGTGCTGGCTGGACCAATCAGAGACGTCATCGGCAAACACGAGCCAACTCTCTCCAGACGCTTTGGAAGTGACTGCAAAGAAGTAGGCAATACTTTAGAGGTTTTAGCGCCCCTCCGGACCTGAACCATTCTCTATCCTCTTTTCAACTTTCCCATCTTTCCTTCTTTTTCTTTCTTGCTTGCTGTCCCTCCCATCTCTCTCTGGTATGTATTTCTGTATTTATGTATTTCTGACCAAGCACAGACTTAATTCTTTTTTCTACTTTCCATTCCTTCCCAATGACGTGTGCAGGTTTGAATTGAATGAATTGTTTCAGGCCAAGATGGGTGTTAAATATTGACGTTCTGTGGCCCAATACCGTGGAGAATTCATTGCAGGTTTGGAATTACTCTCATTTGGAATAAATTCATGATGTTATTCAGCGTTAATTATTCCTATAATAACTAGTGGAAGAAGTTCATAGTTGTAACTTCCTTTAAGTTGCAACAAAAAAGAGCGATACCCCGGATATCCCTATAAAGTCACTAGACATTGTAGATAATATTAAGCTATGTACTGTACAGTCAATCAGAAATGCTATCTCTTTGTGTCTCGCTAATTCCTGGAGCTCTTAATTAATATTAAGATACTTTGAAGTTATTATGATACTCATGTATACAACTGAGATGACTATTCCTGTTATTCATGTGGTTACTACAATTTCAAAGAAGCTTTACACATGTTAAAAAGCTCATAGATTTTACTGGTGCAGACGATTTTTTGAGAGCGACTGTACGTTATCTCGCTAAGATTGGAGAAGCTCGTTACTGCAACGTCTATTTATGACCTTATCTCCCTCTGACCTTAACGAGATAAGGTAATTCAAGTGCTTCATGAATCCAATCTGTCGTACTTTAATCACATGTGATAGGAGATACATTATTCTAAAAATAAACAAGGCATGTAACAGAACATTATGACGCGGTGAAGAAGTGAAAATGAAGAGTCAGTAAATAATCCATAAGCTTGTATGTCTAGTGCTCTAAAGGCATCAAGTGGATTAAATGAAGGACCTTGAACTCTTTGTGCATGACAGTATTCGTAAGGTGTAATTTAATGATAAAGTTGTGATGATGAATGGTAAGCCCCGCCCCCCACCTGTTGATGTCAGTCGCTGCCACCAGGGCCCCCGCTATAGCAGACGAATTCCTAGGGGGTTGCCATCTCACTCGAGGAAGACTTCTTAAGAGATGCAAACTTTGGCACGTTCAGCATATTATATCATTTATCTCTGTCAGTCATTCTCGTAAATCTATTGCATGATATGCGCGTGCATTATCTGAGCATTCCCCAAGTGGGTTTATCGATAAAAACAGGTTATTGAAAATGAAGATGTTACTTTAGGGCATCCGAACGCGCAGGCTTAACTCCCTTGACTACAGTATTGGAACAACGTGATCCTCATGTGTTTTTTAGTGGGTGTTTGACTCTGGCGTGAATCGTGTGTGTAGTGGAATGCTCAAGTTCTAGGGGGCCCGTTGAAACGTTAGTGCGAAACATGGGGTCGCTCCTAGAGTTACAGGAACTGTTGATGGAAAAAGATGATCAGATTAAGCAGTTAGAGGCCGTACTTAAGGTTCGGGATAATGAAATTGTCGAGCTAAAGTCACAACTAGATAAATTCCAAAGTGTTATTCCGTATGCAGGAGTGGCAGGAGTTGTTAGCAAAGTTCGTGCCCGCAAGACGAGAGGCCAGGGTATATCAGCAGAGCCTCAGGCCATCAAGACTGCCCAGGAATTAGTCAGCCTCAGCCAGACAACCTTCCCAATCATCGCCAAAGATGCAAGGTAGGTACTGTAGGTCTTCTTATAGCTGGCACTCAAATCATCATCATCATCATGCAGGCTCATCTCCCAAATACCCATACATCTACAGTGAACGGTGGTGCCCTTACAGTGGTACGGCACTCGTTCGTACGTTCAGAATACTCCCTAGAAGATAAGGATTAAAGCACCAGCCAGGAGTGAAGGTGGTGGTTACAGCATAAAGGACTGCAGATGCCAGCCACCATAAGAGTGTCAACGTTGCCCTGAGAGTGTTTAACATCTTGGCAGTCACTCTTGCCTGGCGTCTTTGTGAGTGCATATCGTCTGCTCCATCTGACACCCATCTTAACACCTTCTTTGGGCTCGTTTGACACACACGCACCCTCTATCACAGTGTAATTCCTATTGGTACCGGGTTCATTTGAGCTTCATACATACTTAAAACGATACTTATAAATACTTAAAAACGTATGATAGTCGGTATATTTTATTGGAAGCTGTTCAAGTGTGCCAGAATCTTGACTTGACAAGCCTCTGTTTGATATACAGAGTCTATATAATATCATTTTATCTTCGTATGAGCATTAAACTGTTACTTTGAGAGATGTTAGTAGCTACTGTGTCGTCTTTGTGTTAGAGACGATAGCAGTTGTGTCATCCTAATTAGATTTATCTGTCTTTGTTTTTAAGCATGAAATGTCAGGGTTCACTTTGCGTGTGTGTCATATAATTGTATATCATTGGACTGTTTTATTGAATCGTATCGATTTAGTTCATAGTAGTCGTACAACATTCTGAAATTCAATATATGTATATCATGGTTCGTACTTATGTAGGTGTGAAGTTTTACCTGCTTTCTCTCAGTAGCCTAATTTATTGTTTATACGTCTGTGTACGATAATTGCCATATGCATACAACATAAAGCGTGAAAGAAGAAACTTCTTTTCCTGGTCACCCACTATACCTTTCCCTCCTTCCTTCTGTATACATGCCCTTCACAGAATAAGAGGAAAATCTCTTGGTTATTTTAAGGCGTCTAAGTTAGCCAAGATAATTACTGGTATGATATAATGTTGGTTCGGCTGACACACATGTAACGTTTGTAATATTTTGTTTTAGTGATCTGACGTAAAGTTATGTCAGAGGGAAACGTTTAAATGTCCAACTGTGGAATGACAAGCCTGAGAAATAAAGAGGGGCCGGTAGGTAGGCTAAGACTCAAACGTTTAAAGAATGGAGAGAATAATACCAGAACGGAAGTAAATGCAGATAAAATGAATGAGTCATGTAGCTGAAATATATATAGTATACTGTAGTAGTTTATTAATCACGTCTTTTGTGAAGTTCTTTGGACAGTTGACAAAACATACGATGAATCATTACCAGAGTTGGACAGCAGGTAACACAACACCATAGGAAACTATTATTCACTACATAAAGGAAAGGCAGAGTAAAAGAAGTTGAAACAGCGATGATGAATAGTGATGGTATATCAAGGTATAGGAATGGTATATCAAGGATAAAATAACCTCAGGTCAGAAAGAATCCCAGATGGCGAGAGTAGATCAAGGATATACAGGAGTGGACTTGAGTCGTATGCTTTATAGATGAGTGGAAAAGCCTTTATACAGTTGCCTGCAAAACATATCACACCACGGTACCGTAACATGCATCCCTAATGACTCTGAAAATGTAAAGGTCTGATTTTAATAAGGGTACCGTATATACAATTGAATAGAGACGTGGTTTATTATATATATATGTATGTACGAAAAAAACACGAACCTATTGTACACGTGTATATATCTTTGTAGTTTCATTAACCAAATTATTATGAATTACGGCACCGCACTGAAGGTCATCCTGAGAGCCGGAACCTTAGCAGATTACTGATGCTGGCAGATGCTTGTTCCGGATGTCTTCTTCACTGTATTAAATTACTCATAGCCACAATATTCGTTTAACCATTATCTGGCAAAGGGTTCGAGTCCTAAGTGGGGTAATTTACGCATATAGATTTTCCCGGGCATTGTGTGATTATTGGGATCTATAGTGTACCAGTAGCGTTATCATCAACAATATCAAAAACATTCACCGATAAACCTGTTGAGGCAGTGAGTATCCAGCCAGCCAACCAACCCCTTAAGATGACAACGGCGACGATGACTACAATGGCAGACAGTGACAATTTGCAGCGCACTGAGTGGTGGCGCAATAATTCCGATCTGATGCTAGTTTTCAAGGCTGGGTATGTAGGCTAAGCAGGAAGCCTACTATGGTGTAGTGTGGTACTGAAAGGCTACAGATTCCTCCAAACTATGTCAGGAATCAGACTACCCGGTAACATACAGTAGGCTAAACGAGTAGGCTCAGTAAGGGATGTGTTTTGTGTACGAGTAGGTGCCCTAATTCGTATACGAGTAGAGCACCTGCTGTTGTAGAGTATCTGTTTTGTACCGTAGACGAGTACAGTAAGGGATCTGTCTTGTATGTGAGAAGGGAATCTGTTTTGTATCCTGACATAGTTTGGAGATATAGCCTATATTATTAGTTAGTAGTCCCTCCACCATTAGCCTACACTGTCAAGAGAGTATATCCCCTAGCCTAAGGGTTAAAGTTACCAGTACCGATACTCCTATGTCAGTAAGTAGGTTAGGTTAGATATATAGGCTGTATCAGGTTACCGTAGGGGCGTCACCTAGGCTATGTTGTGTGGTCGAATTGCAGGACTAGGCTACTGTGATTCCTCCAGACTATGCCAGGAAACAAACAAGTCCCGCCGTATACAAGTAGGGAATCATTAGTCTTCAAAGGTTACGTAACATACAGTGCTTTAAAAAGATATCTGGGAAAGGAAGGCATACATTTATTGACTACTGTACAGTCTCGGATCCTATTATAATATTGGTCTTGTATATTATTTTGAAACTGTATGAAGCTTGAATGAGAAAGAGTTGGAAGGGGGAAAAAGATGAAGAGTGAATAAAAGATGAAGAGGTAGCTTTCTGTACGAGGAAAATTGATAAAACAGAAAGTGCATGAAAAATAATTGAAGAAAAGATGATAAAAAGAGAGGATGGGGGGTTAAGTAAACACACAAAGGCGAAGTGGGAAGTAATTTAAGACAGGAAGCCCAAAATGTCCTTACACGTGACACGAAAAAGTGAGAGTAATTTAACATGAAGTAAGAGAGTATCACAGATATAATAAAACTTTGAAGAAGAAAACAGTGTAATACATTCAATTAATTAGGTGTGAAATCCCAGCATAGATTGGATAAAAAGAACTATTTGAACGCAACTGTACTGTTTACCAAAATAATTGTTGTTTACGGTAGCGCGCAAGGCTTGAGCTCAACTCGGTTACACTTGGGTAAATACTAGCGGTGTGCGACACATCAACACAGGTACCGTGGTTCTATTTTTAGCGCGGCGAGTAGTGGTGGTGGGAGTCTTCCTTGAGATAATACAGCAGCAGCAGCCAGCAAAGCCACAGTCGAGACCCCCAAGGCAAGCTGCTCTGCTGTGTTGGGCTCCCTACCTCCCTCCATGTGACCTTGAGCCTCACCACCACCACCACCACCACAGTTACATCACTCACAACACCTCTCCTCAGAACAGCACCGAAATACACGTCACAGCAGAATACTGTACTGTCCAGCACTTTAATTTCATCAGATCACAGCACGGTACAGCACGTAATTTCATCATATTACACCACATCACAGCACAGCACAGAAATTCACATCAAATTTTGTGCTGTATTTACATCATTAATAATCTTGTCACACTCACCCCAACACATCTCATCATATCAAACCCACCACGCCACAACACAGCACAGAAATATGCATCACAGCAGATTACAGTACAGCACATTTCATCATATCTTAGCACATGTTACCATACCACAGCACAAAACAAATTCACAGTACAGCACATCTCACCTAACACAACACAGCACAGCACAGATATTTGCATCACAGCAGATTATTGTACAGCACATTTTATCATGTTACATCACGACACAGAAATTCACAGTACAATTCAGCACATTTCATCATATTACACCACATCACAGCACTGCACAGAAATTCACATCACAGCAGAGTACAGTAGGTTCCAGCACATATATATCTCACCCACCACACCTCATCACAGAAATTCACATCACAGCCGATGACCGTATAACACATCTCATCATATCACAGCACATAAATTCACATCACTACGGTACAGTACATCACACCACAATACAGCACAAACATTATCATCACAGTATACATTATATTGCATCATCTCACACCACACACCACGGCTCGGAAATTTACATCACTGTACGACAGAGCACACCATATAACACCACAACACTTCAACGCCAGATCACTCTACAGAGTCTACACCATATTCCATAATTCATGTCACAACACCATATCACATTAGGCCTACATCAGTCAAGTCACATAGGCTATCAGCGACGGTATTCATATGAGAATTCTTTTTTATTCTTCCTTTATGGGGATAATTATGCACTACACAGAGTGTACTTTTGGTACATTAAAATTTATAGAAAAACAGCACCAATACATACAGAGGAAGTGTGTTTAGGTCCCTATTAGCCTCAGACGTGGATACGATAGCCTATAAGTTGCTTTTGGGTGCTACTTATTTCACCACACTGTGCTTATGCCTAGAAGAAACAAACTATAATTATGATATCAGAGTTGACTTTTGTTGAAGGTCTAATATGCAGCTAATCATCAGTACCGTGGATAGCCTTCAAAATATCTGTGTGGATGAGGAGAAAGAAACGAAATTGTAGGTAATGCGGCACCGAGAGTTCCCGTACTATTATTGATCACACTTTGTGGTCGCTTAGGCTACGTGTAACTATGTTTTTTTCAGGCAACATTCCCATAGCCTTGAACTGCACCAACGCCAGACTGTGTACACTTCGTTTGTCTTTTAAGCTTATTTCACTGGACGGAAGTGTGGAGTCGAAGTTATTTTAAGCTCATATCACTTTACCGAAGAGTGGAATATTATTAAGATGTTCTAAAATGGCAAGCACATGGAAAGATTAGATAAGTGGGTCAAATCGAACGTACAGAAAAGTTATTGGTGGAAGGAAGTTTGGAATTGAAGTTAAGTGATTGTAGAACTTACTAGTGCGTGATAGAAACGAATGAGGAAGAGATTTACAGCCGGGAGTGCATGTTAGTTAGCTCTTGGCAACATGGTTCGAGATTCACAACAAACAACCTGGGCTTGCTCGCAAGGAACACACTCCATTCACCAACATTCAAGGAAGTGGTGTAGTGACTTATTTGTGAATGTTTGAGTCTGACAGTTGCTGTGTATTGAAAGATGTAGTGAATGCTGTAGGTTTGACTTGATTCATAGTGATGTAGAATTATTTAACTTGTTTATATATGTTTTTCTAGGTCTGGAGAATATGGGTGTGACAGGGAAAAGGTGCGAGGTTAGAAATAGTGAAGCAAAGAAGATATCGTATTGTCCACAAGTTATAGTGTCAAGGAGTGGATTAAATTAGGAGGATGAGGAAGGAAATTCAAAGAAAGTATTGTTCCCAAGTGTACAAGAGTGGAAAAATGTCATGTGAATGGAAAGTAGGGCCCTTGAATGTGTGTTGTTGTGGGATAGTAGGCTAGGCTAGGCAGGCAGGCAGACGGGGGCAGTGGCAGTAAGTAGGCTGGTGGCGGCGTTGCTAGGTGTAGACGGGGTGAATGAATACTGTGTCCCAGTTATCTTGACACTTTCTCATGCACTTGTCAAGCACACACGTTTATCCTGTCTAGCGAGGGGCATTGTGGAGAGAGAGAGAGAGAGAGAGAGAGAGAGAGAGAGAGAGAGAGAGAGAGGCAGGCTAAATAAAGACGAAAGAGGAGATAGAAAAGAATGGAACTGGAGAGAAATGGGGATTGAAAACATTGACAAAATAATACTGAGAAGCAGCACAGTATGGATTAGGGTACAAACCACAGTTGACGTTATCCTGACCACTATAAAAAGAAGTGGACTCGAGCAAGTCATGTTATGCGCAGAACTGATAATAAATGGACAGTTAGAGCTACAGAGGCAAGCAACCCAGGGATGTGAGGAGAAAAAACCACTGGCAGGAGGGTAGGTAGGCAGAGATAGATAACCGGCGAAGAGAAGAAGAGATCTCAGAGTTTACAAGGATGGGATGGGATGGAATAAACTGACAGCGGACAGGGAGAAATAGATATAGATGTTGTTAGGAAGCCTACTTAAGCTAGGTACTGCAGTAGAATACAGTAACAACAACGGCAAATGTTGATGATTTACAGTAGCTACAAAAGAACGATCGGTATTCTAGTTTGTTTTCATTTATTTTACGGTACGGCGTTTTTTCATCCCTCACTTTTTGTACCATCTCTCAGTGATCATACACCCTGCGTTTATAAAAGGGCAAGAGGAGAAGCAAAACAAGTAATTTTAAAGGCAACTTGACCTTCGTTTAGGATTATAATGTTAAGTCTGGGAATTAGATTTGGCGTGTAGATAAGCAAGCTGTGGCATTCCAATCCATTACGTAAAGCGAAAAGGATTAGGCTAACTTAGTAATATAATAAGGAAGCCGGTGCAAGTCGCCAGGTTGGACAAAAAAAAAAAAAAAAAAAAATATATATATATATATAAATAAAAAACACATACACACAAAGCAAATACATTACGTCATGTTTTTCTTTAGCGAATTGTAAATAAATATCCACAAGCGATATATCTTGGATCCTTGTAAACAAACTTTGCATGTCATTCGCTGATGGGAAACATGACTCTTTACTTTATATGTGGGAGGCAAGCTGGCTGTGAACAATCACGAATGACCCCCCATTCTCCCCTGACATTTATGACATGATGGTCTGTGAATATTTCCCACTGGATACAAAAATAAACATAAGATAAACTATATATGGATTTTCCCGCCACTGTGACGTCACACCCGGGCGTTACTAAAACTATAAATATAACGTGTGACCAATTTGTATTTATCTTTTGAGTTCTTGCATTATTATCACTGACACCCATATAAACATTCCAAGTTAGGCCTAATCCATAAAAAAACTCACGTACAGTCACTAGCACTAATAAATATTTAGGTGTGCTTCGAATACCTAGAGACAGTAAATAATTATATACACAATAAGATTTCCATTGGAATTAGTTCGTTGGTGATTGGACTGTTCAAAGATTCAACCAAAGCTGCATACTTATTATAGTGCTCGTGACTGCACAATATGATATAGACTCTAGGATTGCCTGCTTGAAGTTACGCCTAAATTCGGACCTACTGTTTCCCCCGACTGATGCTAGGAAACAAATCCCCTTCTTACTCTTATGTTGGCATAGTTTGGAGGAATTAATGTAGCCCTCCCATTTGATCACAACAAACTTAAAAAGAAAATCCCAGTCTTCCACAAGGTTTTAATATTAAACTACAGCAGGCTACCCGCATGACTTAGGGTTCACTCGGCCTACCCCTCACTACTTTGGGGAATAGAGATGGAGTACTGTACTGTAATTTGTGTTGGGTTTGTGGGTGGGTTGGTGCTACACGGAGTTAATAGGAGGGGATGGGATGGGATGTGTGTTGTGGGGATGGAATGGGTGTTGAGGATGGGAAGGGATGAAAAATGGTGTCGAGGGAATGGAAAAAGGGGTGTTGGAGGGGAGGGGGTGGAAAGGGGTTTTGGAAGGGAGGGGAGGGGATGGAATGGGTGTGAGGGCCCCTTAAAGGGGCCCTCACACTATCAATTTTTTCGTCAATTAATTGATATCAATTTATTGACGTCAATGAATTGATGGAAATCACTGTGCCCTAACACGGTCAATGATTTTACTTCAATTTTCAGTTTGATTCATAATTTCGAGATGAAAGCATCTGTGGCACTTGGAGTAGTGCTTGCTCTGGACACTCCAAAGCGAAAGAAGAGGAGTAAGTGGGTAAAGAAATGGTATCTCTGTCGAAGGGAACATTTCTTCCAGTGTAGCATTTGGATAATGTTCTTTGTATTTTCCATACAATATTTTATATGCGTCAGCCTTTTTCTCCCGGTCACTGTACTCGTCGGATTTTATTTTCCACAAGGCCGATAAGGATCTATAAACGTCGATTATCTCCATCATCATTTTACGCTCACTTTCTTTCTTCTTTTCAGCCATGATTACGATGACGACTCTTTCACTGCTGCAAGGGAAAACACTAAATTATTGATCAATATATTGACGCTTTGCCCACACACGCTCAATTTTATTGAAGACCCATCAATAAATATCAAAGGAGTTTTGATCTATCAATGAATTGATTCAATGACATTGTTTCAATTAAATTGATATCAATGTCCCCCTCACACGGTCGATTTCTCCATCAATTCATTGACGTCAATAAATTGATATCAATTAATTGACGAAAAAATTGATCGTGTGAGGGCCCCTTTAAGGAGAGGATGGAATGGGAAGGAAGATTGGAAGGGTGTTGAGGAGGGGATGGAAAGAGGAGTTGAAGAGGGGTTAGGATGGGATGGAAGGGTTTACAGGCTACTATAGGATCAGTGGGAAGGGAACGAGTGGGTGGGTGGGTAGGGAGGATAGGAAGGGGAGGGAACGGGTGGGTTTGTGGGTAGCCTTTATAGTAGGAAGGAAGGGAGGGTGAATGTGTGGGCGAGCGTTGTTGGGTACAGTACTTCCCCCGTGCCTCACTACACCATCACCACTATTATTATCATTAAAGAACTAGAAGTGAACAACACTACTACTCAGTCGCCTGCAGGTGTATGTACTGATCCTCCCTTCTAGGCAATATATCACTGACTGGCTAAGCAAAGTTTTTCACTGTGAGGGAAAATTGTCTAAATGTAAATGTACGAACTGATACACTCTCCTGCTGAGAGTCCAGCCAAGGTTAAGACACCAACAAAAAGAGTCTTCCCTTCTAGTTAATTCACCTGACCAAGGAAGTAAAGACGGTAAAATCGATGTACACACAACGTTACGTCAACCTCGTATAACCTAACCCCCTCCATTCATTTCACTCCACATCTACAGATCTTGACTTCCACGATGCTGAGTGAGATCTTTATGAATGAATGCCAAACCCTGGGCCCAGATTAGCACACTTTTCTACCCACGTTTCCAAGTGTTCGTTCGGGTGGTAGGTTGGTAGGTATAGGTACAGTCGGTGGCAAAAGTCCTGTCTCTCACTCAACACTTCTTAAGGACCCTGTGATCGTGTATGAGAGTTGGAGGCTTCTGATTCCTCCAGACTATTCCACGAAACAAGCTCCTTCAATGTAGGTGTTAAGTGTTTCGTGACAATGTTTGAATGACTCACTAACCTCCAATTTTCTGACTACATCACAGGGTCCCTTAAAGGATTACGTAAAGGATAATCATCAGACAACAAAACACATTCACTCACATTCACCATACTAGATTAAAATATCCATGGGGAAAAATTGATAAGCTTCTATATGGCTCTTCAGTTTATTATCGAAATCCAAAATATGTATCCAGGCTTGATTCGAATAGCCTGTTCGAGTATTAAGCGAGTTCAAGCAAATATAAAACAGGATAAGCTTTGTAATTGGTTCATTAATATGTCAAATGATTCGAAACTTCAAATAGACCTGGATACAATTTTTTTTTTTTTTTTTTAATAAAAAAAAATATAAAAAAAATTATAATTTTATTTTATAAAAAAATGTTATAAAATATTTTTTTTATACTAAAAGAATTTTATAATTTTTTTTATAAAAAAAAATATAATTTTTTTTTATAAAAAAATGTTTTATACAAAAATTATACAAAAAATTATACAAAAAAAATTTAATATTTTTTTATTAAAAAAATTTTATAAAAAAAATTTTATAAATTTTTTTTATAAGTTTTTTTTTATAAAAAAATATTATAAAAAAATTTCTTTATAATTTTTTTATATAAAATTCTTATTTTATATAAAAAAAAATCATATAATTTTTTTTTTTATAAATTTTTTTTTATAAAAAAAAAAAACGATGGAATGCAACTAGCCAAGCTTTGATGATTCGAACAAATGTGTGTTGTTGTTCAAAGCTAGACTGTTTGCAATTCATCTTGCCAGGGGATCGGGACACAATTTCTGACCACGAGTGTACATTCATCATGATTTGGCAGGTGTGGCGGCGACTGGACTTTTGCCACGGACTGTACACCATACCATCCCAAACCGTTCATAATTTCTACGGTCCCTAATGCTATGTTTTGTATCTGGTAAAATATTATTAGAAAAACGTAAGAAGTGTCCGGAAACAGAAGATCGGGATGCCCTTTACATTTCCCTAAGTAGGCTAGTGACATCTCGCCCTGCCACACTACGGTAATTATCTTCATCTTTCCTTAATTATAATGCCGTAGTGTTGTGCCACAGTTTGATATTTTAAATTAAAGAATATTGTGGTACCCTTACTGTAATAATAATCTACCACAGTCCCGTCTTGCTTTGCTACACTACGTATATTTCAAGTCATTTCCTTATTAGGCTATTCCTTAGTGGGAGGTTCTGTAGCTGGTGAATTGAAAGGCTACCGATTCCTCCAAACTATACCAGAAAACAGACGCCCTTAGTGGTACTAATGGGGGAACGGTTTCGTGGCATAGTTTGGAGGAATCAGAGACCTTCCAATTCACAAACAGTTGAGTCTCCCCTTAAACTTGCCTAAAGTATATAATATGCCGTGTTGCTGCGTCACGCTGCGGTGTCTTAAGGACCCTGTGATCGTGTATGAGACTTGGTGGCTTCTGATTCCTCCTGACTATGCCATGAAACAAGCTCTTTTAATGTAGTTGGTGTTTCGTGGCAATGTTTGAAGGACTCTCTAACCTCCAATTTTCTGACTACATCACAGGGGTCCTTAAGGAATGGGATAGTGTTGGTGGTAAATCTGGAGCAACTGATTCCTTCAAACTATTCAAAGCAAAGGGCAACCAATATTATGTTAATCTGATCCTATTTCCTGGCATAGTTTGGATAAATCAAGGAGCTTCTAATGTACCAAAAGTATACTATTATTCCTTTAAAGAATAATTACGATTGTATTTATAATCTACCACAATGCCTTCTAACTGAATCAACAACAACTACACCAACAAAATATTTTTCCACCACGGACTCTCTCACCCCGTCTAAGTCTGCTCACTGAGGATATCTGGACGTTTAATTACAGTGTGTGTGTAGGAGGGTCAACTGCCTGCTTGTCTGTCTGTCTCCACTACCTCCCTCCCTCATTGTTGTCATTTTATTCCTCCTTTTTTTCTCGATGGTGTAGTTGCATTATCCTGTACACTCGCGATCCAAAATATGTATCCAGGTTTGCCTCGAATAGCCTGATCGAGTATTAAGCGATCTCAAGCAAATAAGCGTTGAAATTGGTTCATTACTGTGTCAAATGATTCGAAACTTTAACAAGACCTGGATACAAATTTTGGATTGCGAGTGTACATTTACCACACAGGACTTTGCACTAGATTCGTTAATGTTGTTTTTGTTTTCATGCTTATATTCTTGTCACTCAGGATTTAGACAACTAGGCTAAACGGTTCCCTCGTAGACTCTAGTAAGCCTATCAAAACATTATACTACGTGTCGTATACAGTTGGAATGCTGTTTAAGCATCTCCTTGCTCTTCACTCTTCCCCTCACTCTTAATCCACTCCAGTATTATCTTCCTCTCTTTCTCTTACAATTCCTCCTCTTTTCACCCCTCTCATCTCACTTCTCCTTGTATTCTTAGCCTAATCTCACTCCTGTAACCCTCTCTTCACATTTTAACTCTTATCCTCTCCATCTTCCTTTTCCCATTTTCCTCCTTTCACTCCTTTTATCTTCACATTCACACTTTTCCTTGCATTCCTTGCCTAGCCTAATTTCACGACACCACACTCACTTCACGTTTTCATCTGTTTCAGTCCTCTTACTAATACCTCCCCTTAGTGCCCCATCCACTTTCTTCCTACTCTTACTGAAAACCTTTTCCTAATATCCATCTGCCTTCTGTCTTCCTCCCTCCCTTTTTTATCCTCTTATGTCTCTTCTATCCTGTCCTCCCTCCTTTCCCCTCATACGCATCATCAATCTTATTTTCCCTCCTTTTCTCTTATTCTCACTCGTGTACTTTTTATCCACTTGTCCTTCTTCCCCATCCTCTTAATAGTTCTCTCTCTCTCGTATTCTCCTCCTTGCTTACCTCTCCACCTTCACTCCCCTCCCTCCTAGCCTAGCCTAGCCTCACTCCTCACCTCTACCCGTGTCAACAAACATTAGCACATGCTAGGCTCACCACCAGCTGACCCAGGCCTCCCTACCCGTGTTTGTGTGTGTGTGTTTGGAGGGTGCATTTGTTTGTCCCCGTTTAGTGTTTTACCCGCCAGAACGAACCGTGTTTGCTTATTCGCGAGGGAATGATGTTGACCGATGGGTAGAAAACACATGTCAGGATTAGGCTAGAGCTTTAGGGAAGTGGCCAGTTGTGGGTAAATTGGAGCATACGTAGCCCTCCTAACTCTACAAGAATACACATCACTATAGTCTCATATGGAGGGATTCTGTTGCCTGATAAAGTTTGGAGGAATCAGTAACCTCCTAATTTCCCACAGCAGGTTACTTCCCTTAAATTGATCGACAGTGAAGACTTGGGCTGTTCAAAGCTTCAACCAAATCTGATTACATATTAGTGTTCGTGATTGTACACAAGGTAAAAAAAACTATCGGTGCAATTCTCGTGTGATACATTGAGACACCTCAGACGAGGGATACTGAAAAATTGCTTGTTTTTTCCCGGGGCATCATGAACTGTGCCCATCATTTACAGAACTATCAGACTACTCCTGTTCGATAGTGTTTTGTTTTAATTTCGTTTTTTTTTTTTACCTCGTGTACTTGCCCGAAATAGAATTGGAACATAATACCGTGCGTACAAACATGTTAGACTTGAAACAGCCACAGTACTGTACACTTTAATCCACTAATGACCATCTCATTTGCATATTGTGTTGTCTGCTTCTCTTCAACAGTCCCCATGACATTAAACATAATTCTCAGACACAGCTTATTATAGCATGTAGTCAGAAACATTTGAATCTTGTTATATATATATATATATATATATATATATATATATATATATATATATATATATATATATATATATACGGTAGTGATACTGATATATGGTTTAGTACAGCAATAATACAAGTGACCCAATAGAGTGGTTGAAATAGGCTAATTTATAATAACTTAATACCTCGGTTCTGTCGAGATTAGACAAGCCAAACTCCAGGAAATTAGAGAAGCTAAAGTGTAGGCTAATGTTTCTTCAAATACCCTGATACCAAACAAACTCCAGTAGGCTATTATATTGAACTGTTAAGGGGGTAATCTTCTTTTGTGGACGAACTGGAGGGCTACACAATCCTCCAAACTACTCCAGGAAACGAGTAGCTAATGTCTGTTTTGCTGCATAGCCTAGTTAGGAGGAAGCATGTTCGTCCGATTAATTAAGTATAGCAATATGAACATTATACAGTATCGGTAAGTAGCCGAACCCAACAGGCCTATTATATGCTATACCCTACAGTCAGTACTACCCGGAAGTATGTACAGTCACCACCAATAATAATAATAATAATAATAAGTATCCAGGTCGGCTTCAAATAACCTGATGATGGACTATGAAACTACCTCCAGCAAGAATGAGACAAGATGGATAAGCGAAGTTGTCATTGCCTCACTGGTATGTCACATGATTCCAAACTTCTACAACAACAACAACAACAACAAGACCTGGATATTTATTATTAACTGTACGTACTGTATATCAGAAAGAATCCAGCAAGCAGCCTATGATATTAAATAGTTTAGTGAGGGTACAGACAGCCTTGCAAACTGATCTGCCAAGATGCGTGCGTAGCCTAAGTGTACAGAAAGCCATCCCCCCTTCTCTCTACCTCCACCCACTCTCTCCCTCCCTCCCTCCTCTCCACTCTCTTTCTACTTCACTCTCTCCCTCCTTCAGTCCCTCCCTCATCTCTACTCTCTCACACCCTTTCTCCCTCCTTCCCTCCCTTCCCTCCATTTCTTCACTCACTCCATCCCTCCCTCCTTTCCACCCTCATCTCTCTCCCTCCTTTTCTCTCCTTCCCTCCCACCACTCCCTCCCACCTTCAGCTTCTCTCTCGATGGTATACGTAAGACAACATAATTATTTTGGTGGGTCTTGCCAGCTGGCTCTCTCTCTCTCTCTCTCTCTCTCTCTCTTCAAATGTTGTATGGGTGAAGACTTAAGAGCTCCTTGCCTACTTGTAATATTTGTCTATAGGGTTCCAATAAGGATAGGCTAAAGACTCGAGCCAGGAGACATTGTGGATATACCGGTGTAGCAGTAGCAAGTGGAACCCCATTGGAACCCATCAACTGCACATGCGTGGGGGCCCAACATGTCATACCGCGCCACAGTACACAAAACTCACGACCTTCGATATGATAACACGTCTCCCCCTTTGTATTTTCTTATGGGAAATAATATATGCTCCGGCAGTAATGTATTTTCCAATTTCGCATTTCGTTTACTATGTCAATATTTATGTATGAAATAGCAAACTCGAAATGATTTGCAAGCGATTGATACCGAAAACAGCGCATGAAATATCCCGAGTAAGGAATAAGTGTCATAAATAAGTGGTGGCTGTACGAGGAGGGCATGATGAGCGCTGCTCCGTACCACACCTTCATCGCCAGAATCTGTAGTGACAATCTAACTCATTATTTTCCCTCGCCTAATACACGTTTCACTACATTAAGCATTCAATTATCATTCGTACTTGTAACATACCAAGTTCTTACTTAATATATGTCTCCCTCCATCACATCATCGCTGTATATGACTTAATATATGTTACCGGTATTCTAGACAAGCCCACAGGTCATTTCGCCCACACTATGGAGTCATTTAGCCCACACTGTGGAGTCATTTCGCCCACAGGTCATTTCGCCCACACTGTAGAGTCATTTCGCCCACAGGTCATTT
>JAWQEG010001344.1:12500-15000 GCA_033782935.1 Petrolisthes cinctipes | reverse complement strand
TCTCTCTCTCTCTCTCTCTCTCTCTCTCTCTCTCAAGGGCACCAATCAACACACAATACAGGTGTAACTTTCATGTTTGTTTGTCTGCCGTATTTTTAGACATTGCTAAGCCTATATACCACATTAAGGACCCTGTGATCGTGTACGAAAATAGGAGGCTTCTGCTGATTCAACCTAACCATGCCACGAAACAAGCTCCTTCCTTCCTTATAGGTGTGTGTGTGTGTGTGTGTGTGTTTCATGGCATATTTTGAAGGACTCGTTTACCTCCAATTTTCTTCTGACTACAACACAGGGTCCTTAATTAAGTGCTTTCTTATGTGTGTGTGTGTATGTTCTCAAACTTCAGACGACACAACCATGGTACAGAACTTTACACCTTGACTGTACACTGCTGAAGATATATTTTATTTTTTTTCTAATCACGTCGCCATTACATTTCTAAAGGCATTATTATTATTATTATCATTATTATTATTATTATTAGTAGTAGTAGTAGTAGTAGTAGTAGTATTTCTTTATTATTATTATTATTATTATTATTGTTTAGTAACGTATGTATAGTACCGTACAAACTTTATTTTTATTATTTGTTCTGTTTCGTAGCCTAAATACCCTTTTATTTCTGTTGAAGTGGTAAAGAGTTTTTTCGCGAAGGTTTGAAGATTGGTACCCATTGAGAGAGAGAGAGAGAGAGAGAGAGAGAGAGAGAGAGAGAGAGAGAGAGCTTGATTTAGTACCGTTCCCCGAGAGAGAGCAAGATAGAGATAGAGAGAGAGAGATTTAGTACTCCGAAAGAGAGAGAGAGAGAGAGAGAGAGAGAGAGAGAGAGAGAGAGAGAGGAGGGGAGAGATTAATTTAGTTACCGTACCCCCAAAGAGAGAGAGAGAGAGAGAGAGAGAGAGAGAGAGAGAGAGAGAGAGAGAGAGAGAGAGAGAGAATTAGTACCGGTACCCCCCAAAAAGAGAGTTAAATGTTAGCCAAAGTCGAGGTGTAGGAAAAAAAAGTGACATATTTACACTGACAAGGGAAGTCCCCCTACCACTGTCTTATATACAAATAATTTCTTGTTGTTAGAATATTATAATGTATGCTGGCTGGGTGGTCGAAAAGTTTAAAGGGTAAATTAAGACACTTTTGGTACCTACATTGGACATTTTAATTTCTCCATAGAATGCCAGGAAATAAATAAAATTGTACTGATTATTATGACACTACCAACACCTGTATAAAATTGTATAAATTATGACACCTGTATTATGACACTATCAACACCTGTATAAAATTGTATAGATTATTAACACCTGTATAAAATTGTACACATTATGACACTACCAACACCTGTATAAAATTGTACAGATTATGATACTTTCAACACCTGTATAAAATTGTACAGATTATTATGACATTATCAACACCTGTATAAAATTGTACAGATTATTATGACACTACCAACACCTGTATAAAATTGTGCAGATTATTATGACACTATCAACACCTGTATAATAAAATCTTTGACTAGTAGATTTCCTTTACGCCTTTATCCCTCAGCAAATAATAACTTACACGAGTCAGAAATTGTGAAAGTATTTACAAGATATTTATTATTATTATCATCTCGTAGCTGGCAGAGGTATGTACAGTCGCTGTCAAAAGTCCCGTCGTCTGTCTGGTTACTAAGTCATGTTGGGGAACTTTAATTAAGAATAGTTTTGTCGTGAATGAACGTGAATATTACGTGTTTTTTTTTTTTTCTACTTTATAATTATCTTTTTTTTTTTTTTTTTTTTTGTGAATAGAAAGTGGTTGTGTTTTATCTTAAGGGGGAAATTTTGTGTTGGTAAATCTGGAGCAACTGAATCCTCCAAACCATTCCAAGCAACAGAAAAAAACACCATTATTTTTGTTCATCTGGTCCTGTTGTTTCCTGGCATACTTTGGAGGAATCAAGGCACTACTCCAATGTAACAAAAGTGAATTATATATATATATACTCCCTTAAGAATAATTTGTCATGAATGAGACATGATTATTTACGTTTGACCAATATTATTTATACACAGACCATTATTATACCATTATTATACACATACCATTATTCATACCAAGACATTCATCAAACAAGAGGAAGAAATCACATCTCATTCACGACAACAATTATTATATAACACTATTTATTCCAAAGATGTACAGCCACAATCAAATATCCGCTGACACTTTCCTTCCATCGTAGTAAATATCTTGGTAATAAAGAACAACACGTGTATAATTTTGCAGCACCTCATAATAATAATTGAGGGGGTTGAGTTGGTTGACATAAGGTGTTGTATGATTATATTTTTCTTATGATACTGATTTATTTGCACGATGGAAGGAAAGTGTCGGTGGATATTTGATTGTGGCTGTACCAGTTATAAAATATTGTAAGTGGAGGAAGAAAGTCAGTCACCTACAAACTTGACAACCCCTCCAGCCAGCAAATCAGTTTCATATCTTTGTT
>JAWQEG010001343.1:132500-134572 GCA_033782935.1 Petrolisthes cinctipes | reverse complement strand
AATACAGTTCAGTCCCTAATTTGGTGTGATTTTGTTTTTCGTATTACACATGAACATTGGTCTTGCTCTGTTTATCATCATTTTCACTGTATTCAATATCATCCAATATATGGGTGCATTGGCTGCAAACTGGGCTTGTATGGGTCAATTTGTAAAAAAAATTCTGGGGGGGCTTACAGCGCCCCCCCCAACTCCCCCATGCCTCCCAGCTGCAGAGACTTGCTTCGTTCGCCTTCACACCCCTGCCAACTATCGTGGGGAGTGGGGAGGCGGAGGCGTCCTGTATTTTGACTGTTCAAATATGGCAACCCTAGTGTATATGAGACAGGATAAATAAGAGTTAACTGTAATTGTGTTCACTGACTCAGATGATTTCAATCCTCAACAACAAGACCTACTGGATACTTATTATAGCTGGTGACAGTGACAAGATAAGCGTTAATTGTAATTGGTTCACTGCAGGATACTACTTATAGCTGGTGACAGAGGACAGGATAAGCGTTAATTGTAATTGGTTCACAAGTATGTCAGACTATTATGTTTGTGGTGTTTGCAGGCACAGTGGGATTCATATTATGACTCATGACTGTACGAATAATATGTGGTGTTTACAGATGACGGCAAGAAGTGGGTTGAGAAGCGGGTGTGCCCGTGGCGAACTGCGCGTTGCCGTCACCTGAGGGAGAGGGGCCCTCGTTTGGCATTTTCTGCGACACCACCGCCGAGAATTACGACTGCGCCTTCTGCTGCAGTGAAAGTGGGTGTAACGGCCAGGCAGGAGCGGGGAGCCTGTCTCTGTTCTTCCTGCTGCGTCTGCTACCTCTGCTGACGCCACTGCTAGCCATCCAGCCTAATCTCTTGCCTTTCCTTTGTCTCTTTTAATTATTATTTTACCTTGAAGAAGTCGTGATGTTGTCGGGGCAAATTGGAAGGAATTTTTATTTATTAATTATTATTATTATTATTATTATTATTATTATTATTATTATTATTATTATTTTTATTTTTATTTTTGATGATGATTCCTCCAGCCTACACCAGAAATCAGCAGAGTCTCTCTTCCCGAGGGACTTCTCTTTCGTGGCATGGTTTGTTTGTTTGGAGGGATCGAGTAATGTGTTGCCTCCAAATTCACCGACGACAAAATATTTTAGTCCTCTTTCGGTGGTATTGTCCCCTGTGTTCAAACTGGAGGGCTACAGATTCCCCCAAACTATATCAGGGGAAAACAAGAGTACAGGGCATACATACATATAGACAGAGGAAGGAATCTGTTTTGTATATTGTCAGCATATAGTTTGGAGGAATCAGTTGCCTGTCTATCCAATTTGAAAACGAGATTATCTCCATTATTGTTCCCCGTTTTCATCTTCATTCCGTCTTGCTAGCCATGGAGCCTTACTTAATTCATTCCATCTACCCCTGCCTGCTCGATCCATTTTTGTTTCTGTCACCACTGTCTATTGTTTACTTTTCGACTGTATTATATATATACCTACGTTCTCTCCTTACTTAATTCATCCAACTATATCGTTCGTCTTTTGTTTCTGTCATCACTATCTATTGTTTACTTTTCCACTGCCTTGTATATATATACGTTCTCTCTACTAATTCATCCATCTATGCACCACTCCTTCGTCTTTTGTTTTCTCTCTCGACTGCGTTCTATAAGTTAATTCTCTCCCTAATTATCCAACCATCCATCCATTCCTATCGTTCCTCTTGTTTCTCTCTCCACATTCTGTTGTGTTTACATTTCGAATGCCTCATAGTTATTCCTCTTCTCCTTCTTTATCAATCCAATCCGTTCGTTCGTCTGCTCTTATGTTTGTTGATGCTTCACTCTGCCGCTTGACGTCAATATTAATTCATAAGGACGTGAGCAAGATTTGATAATTCCTGCAGTTAGAACAGTAGTATTATAGTTTGTAGTCATCGCTGTAATCCTATATATTTATACACACACACATCCTTCTTTAGCTAACGCCTTATGGGTATGATTTTATTTACCTTTTCCAACGGCTTCTTGAAGAAATATCTCTCATTCTTTCTCATCATATAATTGTTTTCAA
>JAWQEG010001343.1:107500-127500 GCA_033782935.1 Petrolisthes cinctipes | reverse complement strand
CTATTCCTTATTAAAATATTATCCTTCATTCCTACAAGTCTTCCTTCCTTCCCATTCTACAGTAGCTTAATAAAAGGATATAATACTTACTCTCTTGACGGTAAATTGGAGGGGAGGGAGGGGCTACAGAGTCCTCCAAACTATGTCACGAAACAAACAAACAGACAGGTAGATAGATAGATAGATAGATAGATAGACTCCCCTTTAGTTGAACATCAGTATTCTTTATTTCCTGGTATAGTTTGGAGGAATCAGTAGCCACCCAAATCCACCAACAATAAAATCTCTCCTTAATTAACTAATCCCAGGTTCAATCTAGGTTTTTGTTTTTTTTTAGTTTAATTTTCTAGGTGGTCTTCCATGTCTGTTATTAAACCCAGGTCACATTCTAGGTCCAGTTAAAACTAGGTCATTTTCTTAATACTAGGCCTCATTCTAGGTCATTTCTGTGGATGTTTTAAGTTATTTTCTAGGTCTTCCATGTACTACCCTAGACTGAACCAGATACTTGTAATATTCTAGGTTATACTAGGTCACATTCTAGGCCATACTAGGTCATTAATGTGTGTATTTTAGTTCTTTGCTAGGTCACCCACCCATATGTCACCCTATAGACTGAACCAGATTCTAGGTTATGCTAGGTCCTTCCAGTTCATATATTAGGTTGTACCAGGTCACATTCTAGGTCATTAGTAGGTCATTTCTGTGTATATTTTAGCTCCGTTTTAGGTCCTGTACATTCTAGGTCATTTCCTTTGTATATTTTAATTCTGTTCTAGGTCCTGCACATTCTAGGTCATATATGTGTATAATTTAGTTACATTCTAGGTCATTTCTGTGTATAATTTAGTTCCGTTCTAGGTCCTGTACATTCTAGGTCATTTCTGTGTATAATTTAGTTCCGTTCTAGGTCCTGTACATTCTAGGTAAATTATTTTGTAGATAGAGGGGGTCGCCTAGCTGTTGTTTGTGTAGAAATGGAAGGACTACTAATTACTCCAAACTGTGCTACAAAAAAAAAAAAAAAAATCCTCATCTCACTGGGGCACTACTACTACAACTTTATCTGTTTCCTGGTTCAGTTTAGAAGGCCACAGACTGCTCCAAACTGTGCCACAAAACAAAACACACCACAACACACACACATCCCGTACTAACATCACTGAGGCACTACTCTTTCCTGGCTTAGTTTAGAGGACTACAAAACAAAACACACACATCCCGTACTAACATCACTGAGGCACTATTTCCTGGCTTAGTTTAGAGGGCTACAAAACAAAACACACGCACATCCCGTACTAACATCATTGAGGTACTACTGTTTCCTGGCTTAGTTTAGAGGGCTACAAAACAAAACACACACGCATCCCATACTAACATCACTGAGGCACTACTCCTTCCTGGCACAGTTTGGAGGAATCACCAGCCTTCCATATTCGTCCACACAGCAGATGGCCTGGCTGAGTTTTCTAAATAATTCTAGTTATTATTTTCTATGGGTGGTCTCGCTCTCCATTATTATTATTGTTATTTTTGTCATATTTTTTTATACCTGGTGAAAATGTACCGCCTCCCTCATTATTATTATTATTATTATTATTATTAAGCTATTGTTGTTGTTATTATTATTAGGCAATTATTATTATTATTTTTATTATTATTATTACTATTTATATTTATATTTTTATTATTGGCTCTTTCGGTAAATGTAATGCAATCCCAAACAAATTTCAACAACGTTTTGCATAAGTATTATTCGTTATCTGCAACAGTGGAATGTAATGTAATATGTATATCTGTATTCATATTACAAAGATGGGAACCGGTACATTTTCGACAGGATAAAAAACAAAAAACAAAGAAAAGAATATTCGCTCTGTAGATTCTAAACAAAATATATATATTAATAAATGATAATAAAAAATGAGATAATAAATAACAACAACAATAATTAATAAAAAGCAAATTCACGATAGGTTCTAAAAATACATCTAAATTACTTGACAGGTTATCCCAGGTCATTACTCTCCAGGTCTTAATATTATAGGTTATCCCAGGTCAGTCCTTCCCTCCTTCTAATATAGTCCAGGTCCAGGTATACTAGGTCATTTATAGGTCACTTTTCTCTCTCTCTCTCTCTCTCTCTCTCTCTCTCTCTCTCTCTCTCTCTCTCTCTCTCTCTCTCTCTCTCTCTCTCTCTCTCTCTCTCTCTCTCTCTCTCTCTCTATCTATCTTATCTATCTATCTATCTATCTATCTAGGTCCTACAGTACAGTACACTTTCCAGGTCATGTATTTGTTCCCTTTCTAGGTCAGTCCAGTCCTTTCAATCCAGGTCTCCAGGGTCAGTTAATTATCAGGTCTCATCCTCTTCTCCCTCCTCTTCATCCTCTTCATCCTTCTTTCCTCTTTTCCTCCTCCTCCTCCTCCTCCTTTTCTTCTTCTTTTTCTTCCTCCTCCATCCTTCTTTCCTCTTTTCCTCCTCCTCCTCCTCCTCCTTCTTCAGCTACCTTCCTTTTTCCTCCTTCTCATTTCCTCTTTTTTCTCGTCCTCCTCCTCCAAGTCTTCATCGGCTCCTCCAAAATCCTCACCGAACTCCTAACATCAAAAATAAAAATCCACACCAGACTCTTAAGGAGGCAAATAATACCTTAATGGTATACTGGAGCACCTTGATTTCTCCACAGTAGGTCAGGAAACACGGGACCAGGTGAACGAGAATAATGGTGGCCTGTTGTTTGGAATAGTTTGGAGGAATCATTTGTTCCAGATTTACCAACACTGTACTGTCCCCTTAAACAACCAACCAAACAAACGCACAAAAATTGCACCAACCAACTAGTCAACCAGTCAGTCAGTCACAAACTACACTAACCAACCATCTAATCAACCAACCAACCAATTTATCACCCACAAACTACACTAATCAACCAGTCAGTCAATCATAAACCACACCAACCACAACCACACCAGTCAAACAAATAACTAGTCTGTGGACAAACTACAACAATCAACTCATCCAACCTCTGCCCAGAGGGGCTGACTTTATTCTCTGTGAATACTAGCCATCCCCCACAGGGCTAGAAAAAAAAATGTTGTAGGATCTGGTCACTATCTAGTGGATTTGACGAGATCTGCCCACATAGATTAAAATTTCACGTGAGGTGTACTGCAACCGGAGCTATTTTTTTTTTTTCACTGCTGTGTGGATTGCCAGTACACGGAGGTGCATTATCCCTTTGCATGCAGCAGTGTAAACTCCCTCCCCCTTTATGGTCCCTTCAGGGCTGGTCTCGTGGAAGGTGCGGCCCAACTTGTAGCTCTTGTGGTAATGTGGACTTGGGCCCACAGCACACCATTCTATCACACACAAACTACACTAACCAACCATCTAATCAACCAACCACCCAATCAACCAACCAACCAAGCTATCACACACAAACTACACTAAGCCGACCACCTAATCAACCACCCAATCAATCAACCAACCAACCAACTAATCAAACCATAAACTACACTAACCGACCACCTACTCAACCAACCACCCATTCAACCAAATTGTCTCTCACAAGTTCCACTAACCGACCACCTACCTACCAACCACAACATAAATATTTTCACCTTCAGTTGTCGAAATGGTACAGTATATAATAATTTTCTCCATCCCTCCCTTGCAACCACCCACCACCCAAACAATTAAGAGTCACTGTAATTTTAAATGATAACAGTAATAACATACATCCATACATACGTTGTGTGAATTGCATGTGGAATATCCTAACATTATGCAGTAACTGAATATTACACTGTAAGCAATTACCAATAATGTGCTAATGTTTGTATTAAATGTTTGGAGATAATTTGGTGAACGTTTTTTTATCCATACCTGTTTTGATTTTTTGTTCCTCCACAGTGCAAATAATGAAAAGATATGTGTATACTATTGGTGCTGTTTTTATTATAACAGGTACCCAGCATTTAACATTACATATATCTTCAGCATAATGCCATACATATTATTAAGGACTCGTATGGCCATAATAAGTGTGTCTAAAGTCAGATGCATGGAAATCGAACAAGGCCACAGCCCACGTGATTTCAGTTGCAGACAGTCAGTATTGTTGTTGTTGTCATATCACTAGAGAGGCGTCTCTTTGTCGTCCATGCTCGGGATTAGGATACGTAGACCGTCTTGGGGATGCTTGGTACCGGCGGACAAAAACTGACATGGCTACGTATAATAAGTGATTTGTCAAGCGCGAGATAGGGAAGCTAATAGGAAGAAAATACGGTATCCTCTGGAATCTCTCAAGAGGAAACTTGACAAATAGTTAGTTGAATTACCTGACCAGCCACCAACACCAGGCTACTCCCACTCCCACCACAACACTCTGCCGGAGGTGACGAGAGAGAGGAGGGAGGAGGAACGTCCTGGAGCAGGTGGATGCCGACATCAGCCGGGTCATTAAAAAGACCGAATTCTACAAAGTATGGCAAAATAAGTATAAAGTAAGTAAGTCATAACATCACGGTGGGTATAACATATGGTACATTAGAGCGCCATGATTCCTTCAAAGTATGCCAGGTTAACAGGACCAGTTTAACAAGATAATGGTGTCCTGTTGATTGGAATAGTGTGGAGGAGTTATTTGCTCCAGATTTACCTACATTGTATTACCCCCTTAAGTTAAGTTATGTAGGATTATGCCCCAATGTCCTTTCACGTGGTTTACTGTATATATCACATTGGCACGCATTTCCTCCGTTTTCCATCCATCATTCTCCTATCTGGAGTTAAATTTTCCTCGCTTAGATACCCTACTTTCCTTCTATTTCCCAATTTGCGCTTCCTGTCCCACTTTTCTATCTCCTTCTCCCTTGTGCTACGGAGTTTTCTTTCTTCGGTCTTCTTTCTTCCTCTTCTTCAATCTAGTTTCATTCATTCATCTGACGCAGAACGTTTGATAGTAAGGGACCCTGTGATGTAGTCAGAAAATTGGAGGTAAACTAGTGTATCCGTGTGTCATATATAATATGCCCAATGATTAATAATGAATATATCAGTTGCATAAATACATCATACAACAGTCAATAGTCAGTAAGTCAGAAGTTGAGAGACATAATGGAATGCAACTGTTTACCAAACGCTGTTGCCACGTGTCCTACTTTGGCAGCTGTCATCTGTTGTTGTTGAGGTCGGTCCCCCAAATGCCCAGGAGGACCTCCTTATGCATTATCACCACGTATCTCCATCACTTACATACTATCGTCACTGATATAACAATAATGAGCTAAGATGAGGAAGTATATAAAATGAATGACATAGATAAACCATAATTCCATGTATTAAAGTTGATTGGTATTGCTGTCTGTTTAGAAATTAGACGCAATAGTTCCTCATATCATATGCCATAATTATGTCAGAAGCCTAATAATCACCTCAGAAGGAATCTTGTCTGTATGATTGTCAGACCCATCTCTTATCTCGTAGAGAACAGACACATAGTTCTCTACCCTTCTCACTTATTAGTCTAATAGTTTCCCAAGTCATGAAACAGAGTCTAAATCAATATTTAGACTTAGATCCCAAAACAGGAGTTGGAACTTGTACATAACCTGTAATCTACTTGTACATAATAAAGCCAAGAAGAGGACTGGTAACTAAACTAAGAAGGTACTTAAATACTTGGGTGAACAAAGAGACACTATACCAGTTACTCATATAACCGCTCGGAACAACTTTTCAGAGTGTCTGCCGTGGTACTCAACTACCACATTCCTGGTGTCAACTACTAATTTACGAGTCCTTCAAAGATTGCCACGAAACACCACCTACACTGTGTATATGGAATGAGCTTGTTTCGTGGCATGGTCAGGAGGAATCAGAAGCCTCCAATTATCGTACACGATTACAGGGTCCTGAATTCAGCTCGTACCCCTGCCATTCTTTGATGTGCCCAGCGTCAGAAGCAAGAGACGAGGCAGGTTAGTTGATGAAATGCATTGAACTACACTCCGTTTTATATAAATATTTTGTGTTTTACCTGGCGAAAATGTACAGTTGCGGACACATGAATCAGACACACCTGAAACGGGGGCTCCTTCATTGAGCATAGGGTAGGTTAATTAAGACTGTGTGTGGAGCATCAGCCCATTTAAGGTGGTAATTCTTTTTTGATACATTGTAGCTCCTCGATTCCTCCAAAGTATGCCAGGAAACAGGACCAGAAGACCAAAAATAATGGTGTTCTGTTGCTTGGAATAGTTTGGAGGATTCAGTTGCTCCAGAATTATCAATACAAAACTTTCCCCTTTAGGGGAGATTCTCATATTGGTAAATTAGAAGACTACTGATTCCTCCAAAATATGCCAGGAAACAGATCCTTTATTAGTACCATTGAAGGCATCTCCCTTTAAAATTCTCACGAGAGTCATGTATAATCTTGTGAAGGGTACACAAACAAACAAACCAACAAACATGCCTCGTGACTACATTGTCCTCTGATGGGGGTGGGAATGGACCCTATGTTGTAATCTGATTGTAGAGTAAACCCATATGGTGAAAGTTGTGGCTTCCCCCGCCCTCACTCCTTCCCTCCTATCTCTCCCCCTCCCTCACTTCTTCCCTCCTCTCTCTCCCCCTCCCCCGTTGTTACCCTCAGTACTCAACTTACCTCCCTCTCCTCCTTCGCCTTTCTTCAGAACAGAACCAATCCCTTTTCCTTTCATTCATTCATTGTCCCTCCCTTCCATATATTGCCTTCGAGTTTTGCGGTCCCTAATCTCTATGTCTCCTTTTTCTTTTGTAGTACGGTATAAGTTCATTCCAGCCCAACACAGTCTCTTTCTCCCTCTTTAAAGTTTCTCTCTCTCTCTCTCTCTCTCTCTCTCTCTCTCTCTCTCTCTCTCTCTCTCTCTCTCTCTCTCTCTCTCTCTCTCTCTCTCTCTCTCTCTCTCTCTCTCTCTCTCTCTCTCTCTCTCTCTCTCTCTCTCTCTCTCTCTCTCTCTCTCTCTCTCTCTCTCTCTCACTCTCCTTAGGTTACCATTGTTATAATCACGTGAGAAGCTACTGGGTTCGTGTGTGGTTAAGACAAGGGAGGATATGTAAAATAACACACACACACACACATTTACAGTCTTTCATTGCATTTGTGTCCGTCCATTACTTACTCTACTTATTTATTTCTTAACAAAGCGAAAATGAACTCTGGCTCCCTCATTCATTTTTTTTTTTTTTCTCGGTAAATGTAGGGCAGTCCAAGAGAAATTTCACCAAATTATTTCTTACACAACTAGTAGATGTTCTAATCTGTAACGGTATAAACTATAAACAAATGAGTGTATGGTACCGTTGCGGACATAGAAAACAAACACACTTAAAACGGGGGCCCCCTCATTGAGCATAATATAGGGTAGGTAGGATGAGACGTTGTGTGTGTGTGTGTGTGTGTAGAGGCGCGTCCAATTCTGTTTCATGCGTCCGCAATTGTACTTCAAGCTTGTATCGTAGGCCATGATAACTTACTAGATGGGAATGAGTCTATTTTCGCCAGCTTGATTAATTAAGGGGGTTATTTTCTGCTTGGTGAATTGGAGGGGTACTGACTGACTGACTCCTCCAAACTATGCCACGAAAAACAGATCCCCTATCATAGTAACATTGAGGTCGTCTGTGTTCGGGCAATACTGTATGTACACTCGCTATCCAAAATTTGTATCCAGCAGGTCTTGTTAAAGTTTCGAATCATTTGACATACTAGTGAACCAATTACAACGCTTATCCTGTTTTATATTTGCTTGAATCTGCTTAATACTCTATCAGGCTATTCGAAGCAAGCCTGGATACATATTTTGGATTGCGAGTGTACGTAGAGGAATCAGTTGTTGCCCTCAAATTCACCCACAAGAGAATCTCCCCTTAATTAAGAAAAATAAAGGAATAGATCATTGCATACCCAGGCCTTCGATACACCCAGAGAGAGAGAGAGAGAGAGAGAGAGAGAGAGAGAGTAGAGAGAGAGAGAGAGAGAGAGAGAGAGAGAGAGAATCAAATAATTTCTTCGCTCTTGTGGCTTTGTGGTGTCTGGCTGGTTGGGATTTGGCGCCTTTTTATCAGTCTTTGCGTTCGTAGGTAGACAGATAAATGAAAAAAAAAAAAAAAACTTTAGAAACAATAATGACAAGGATAGATCATTTTTAACACAAGTAAAGAAATTGGGAATGGTCTTGATATTATTGTTTTTATATTTTTACTTTTATATGATTTATACGTAAGTAGACGTGAAAGAAAAGTTATAACATCACTGACACACATGAAGTAAGTTAAGAAACCTCATATATTTGTTTTTATAATTATACCGGTGTGGATTTTTATTGGATTAACTTATTTGTTTATATACCGAGTATTTATTTATTTATTCCAATATGCTACCATAGTGATATCATGACGAACGTAAAGCAAACTGTGTTCCTATTGGCTTATTGTTATGCATAGTTAAATATAAATACTTATTTATAGCTAAACATATAGATAGTCAAATATAAATAGATTAATTAGATAAATAAACAATATGTGTAACTTCAATGACTGTGTTTTAGTCTATCATGGATTGAAGCAAAAGCCATCACATTTCCCTGTACAGACACCATCACAGAACCCAAAACAAAGCAGACAGTTTATGTGTTCTCCCACTCGCCCTTGCTTCTCTGTCTCTCCCTCTCTCTCCTCCGTCCTCAGTGTAATAACAGAGTCTTCCCCAGCAGTGTTGTTATTTACCGGCGTGGTGGTGGTGGTGGTAGTGGTATGTGTGGTCTGCGAGGTTTCTGTTGTGTTGTCCTGTGCGGTGGTGAATCTCTGTGCGTTAGTGGCCCCCTGCCCAGTGTTTGGAGTCTCCTGCATGTTTCCAGTTCCCTGCGTAGTATCCGTATTTGTCACATTATCATCTCCCTGCGCAGTATCCGTTTCTCTCACATTATGACCTTCCTGCACAACATCTTCATCCAGCGTGGCATCACTTTCCCGCGCTCTTCTCAGTGGTGGCATTGCACCCAGTGGCGCACTCAGAATACATTGACCTATACACAACCCACCACCACACTGTCCCTGGCACCGACCAAAACAGCGACCGATGCAGGGAATGTTCTGCTTTGAGTGACCGTCCCTGTGTTTGTAATCAGGGGGTTGGCACTTGGGTACTTTGGGGGCATCCCGAGGCACACAGCCTTCGTACGTGATAGAGATGGTGTTGTGAAAGTTAGTGGAGGTGCTGGTGATGGTGGTGGTTGTGGTGATGAGTTTGATGTACTCCACTTTGGCTAGTAATCTCGGGTACCTCGTGCGTTCCTCAATACTTTGTGTGTGTTGATGATACAACGGTATGAGTGTATCGGTAATAGTATCTCCGACAGCGTAACATGGCAACTTGGACACTTGGTTGGGTAGTAATTGTTGTTGTTGTTGTTGTTGTTGTTGTTGTTGTTTCGTATTCCTCTGTAGGTCTCGGTGTGTATCATCATCATTATTATTATGATTCAGAGGAGGCTGTGTTAATAATGTGCCGTTATCGTTGTTGTTGTTTGTGGTCATATTGAGAGGCATGAAAGTTACCCAGGATGCATTTTTCTGTGTTGGTTGTGTCATTAATGGGGTTGTATTTTGAATAATCATTGAAGGTGTACTCTGAGTTCTCACAAATCCTATTCCCGCCGAAGTGTTTTGAGGAGTGGAAATAATGGCCATGGGTGTGTCATTTTGAGGTTTAATATAGGGAACGTTTTTGCTATTTTCAACACTATAATAAGGTGCTGTTGTTGTCATCTGTTGTGGTAGGAGTAGTGTCATAGTGTCGTGGTTGTGTTGGTGGTAGCTGGGTAGTAAAAGGTTTTGTTGTGGTAGTAGTGTGTTAGTGCCTGGGTTCTGTTGGTGTCGAGGGTAGCTGGGTAGTAGTTGTGGTTGATGTCGTAGTAGTGTGGTCGTTCCTTTGTGGTATTGGTAGCTGGCTGGTAGTAGTTGTTGTAGTCGTGGTTGTGTGGTAGTACCCTGATTGTGTAGTTGATGATTATGGTTGCTGTGTAGTTGTAGTTGTGGTAGTAATGTGGCTAGTAGTTGTTGTTGTTGTGTGGTAGTACCCTGATTGTTTAAGTGATGATTATGATCGCTAGTTAGTTTTAGTTGTGGTAGTACAGTGGTGGTAGTGTGAGAGTGGTGGTGGTTGTGGCGAGGGTGACGGTCTCCAGCGTTACCTGCCTCACACAACTTGAGATTGTCGGGAAAGGAACGAGTGCAGGTGAAGTACTTAGTCACTGTCTCCATTACACGCACCACCACCGTCGACGTCTTGTACCAAAACTTGTGAAGGAGACCGCGCTGTTGCTGCTGGTGGTGAACGAGTGGCTGTTGTTGGTGTTGTTGGTCATGAAGGACTTGTTGTTGTTGTTGGTGTTGTTGATCGTGAAGGACTGGCGGCTGTTGTTGTTGTTGTTGGTGTTGCTGGTGGTGAAGAAGTGGCTGTTGTTGTTGTTGGTCGTGAAGGACTGGTTGTTGTTGTTGTTGTTGGTGTTGTTGTTGGTGGAGTGGTTGTTGTTCTTCATCTCCTGCACGGTACGTCATGTTAATGCTGGATGTGGTCCCGTTGACAAACTGCAATGAAGGACGATCGTTGTCAAAATTGGGATTAAACTGAAACATTGTGATGACAATTATAACATATGTAGGCTAGTTTTGGTATGTGTCATGTTTTTAAGTTCGTGTGTAAAGACAATACATAAATCTTAGTAATGTGTACGGTATCTATGTATGGGACTTGGATGCCTGAGATGAAAACGGTCCAGGTAAACTGTTCCTTTGGAACAATTATTAGTTGTAAAAGTAAGTGAAACGTGGGTGGCATTGTCCCTAGACTTTCGCGATGTTACAAAAACTGGCATCCGAGAAACTTATATTATAAACATAAGATCGTCTAGAAGTGTAACGTCTCTGTTACAGATAACCAGCAATTGTACTCTAGGCAAATTGGAGGGATGCTACCAACCTGTGCCACAAAACAGAAGCCCCTACTCGTATACTGGCTGAATTGATATGTTTACTGGCATAGTTTGGAGGAGTACGTAGCCCCCCACCAATCTGACCTAAAGAGAGTATTCCCTTGTGCATTTTTCCCGCTGGTCATAGAACCTTTACACTAACCGTGGCAGTGGAGGGGATGTACGAGTGTAGTAGTGAAGGAAGCTGGTGCGTCGCCATATTGGTACTCTCCGTGACAGTAGTGGGGTCTGTAAACAACACCAACGTCACCACAAACATGTACGTATGCATCTGTAAAAAAAAAAAAAAAAAGCGAAAAGGAAATATGGATTGTTATTATTATTTTGTCCGCCAATATTGCATGCGTAAAATTAATATGAATAATCTACATTCGTGTTTTTGTAAAAGCAGAATAGTGCGAATCATGGTGTTTGGTTGGTCGGAAGGAAAGAAGAAAAAAAGAGACATAGGAGAAGGAGTAGAGACTTGATAACATCATCATTCCAGTTATGCCATCATCCGTTTCCCTTATTTATTTATTTTTTAATTTAATATTATTACTATTATTATTATTATTATTATTATTATTATGATTATGATGATTATTATTATTATTATTATTATTATTATTATCATTATCATTATCATTATCATTATTATTATTATTATTATTATTATTATTATTATTATTATTATTGTTACTATCCTATTAATTGTTTTTGAAAGATGGGGGCTTTAGATGCAAGAGTGGAAATATAGATGTGAATACAGAATTAGGGACGGAAATATCCATATATAATGGGTCACACTTACGTTTACCTACAAGTCCAAGAAATTCCCTGCTCCCCCTCACAAAAGACATTTCAATTAACTAGAACTGAAGAATAATGAATAGAAGTTAGACACTCCTAACATCACTCCACAAGGAATCCCGTATATGAGAGAGAGAGAGAGAGAGAGAGAGAGAGAGAGAGAGAGAGAGAGAGAGAGAGAGAGAGAGAGAGAGATTAGAAAGCATAGATTACATACGGTACAGTCAGTCAGGTAGTCAGTCGGCAGGAAAACTGGGCCCCTCTCCTAGGTAGCTTGACTTATATACATACAGGCATTTGCATTTCACCTGAGGGGCATTTGGGCAGGAATTCCAGCTGGGTCACAAGCCTAAACAAAATATTCCATGCAACCCACCCATCCAACCATCCACCCACCACGTTGCTTATTGCTGCTGCTGCTGCTGTTATTGGTTAAAGTGTTGGTAGTGTTTTCTCTCATTACCATCACCACCACCACCACCACCAATATGAGGTTATGGGACCCTGTGATGTGGTCAGAATATTGGAGATAAATGAGTCCTTCAAATATTGCCACGAAACACACACACCTATATGGAAGTAGCTTGTTTGTTTCGTGGCATAATCAGGAGAAATCAGAAGCCTCCAATTCTCATACATGATCACAGGGCCATTTAAGCTGTATATTATATTACGGTTTATCCTGAATGGAAGGTAGTCTTACTTGTATTGTTGCATTTATTATTGTTTGGTGTTTGTGCTAGTGCATTAATAGATATATATGTGTTTGTGTGTGTGTTATTGTTTGGTGTTCGTGCCAATGTATTTATTAGAGGTATCTGTGTGTGAAAGTGTGTGTGTGTGTGTGTGTGTGTGTGTGTGTGTGTGTGTGTGTGTGTGTGTGTGTGTAAGAAAGATGACAATTGAAAGACAGGAAATGAGTAATCATCTACGTCACACTGTTAGTCTGTGCAGTCACAATAAAAAGTACTGAATCAGGTGAAGGAAACATGACCATTCCAGTGAATTTTACAAACCAGTTTCGTTATTATTATGGAAACCAACCAATCAATACCTAATAAAGCATTTATTTATTTATTTTTACCTTGCGAAAATGTACCTGCCTCCTCTTAAAATCCCTTGTCTCCCTTGTAAATGTAAGCATAATAATAATAATAATAATAATAATAATAATAATAATAATAATAATAATAATAATAATAATAATAATAATAATGATAATAATAATAATAATAATAATAATAATAATAATAATAATAATAATAATAATAATAATAATAATAATTATTATTATTATTATTATTATTATTATTATTATTATCATTATTATTATTACTATTATTATTGTTTATTTATTGTTGGTGAATTAGAAGGCCTCTGATTCCTCCAAACTATGCCAGGAAACAGATCCCCTATTAGTACCATTGAGAGTGTCTGTTTTGTGGTATAGTTAGGAGGAATCAGTAGCCTTCCTATATGCCAACAAGAGAATCTCCCCCTAAGCCTAATAATTAAAACAACAACAACAAAAAATAACACAACCTGAACCTTATCTGCCAACCTATGTATTGTGCCCCTTCAACCAATCACAAGATCAATACTATAGTTCTGTCTGTTGATTAATTAAGGGGATCTGGAGCAAGTGATTCCCAAAAAACTAAAAAAAGCAACAAGATACCATTATTATTTATTCATTGGTTCTGTTTCCTGACATACTTTGCAGGAATCAAATCAGTCCAATGAACCAAAAGTATATTACATCCTTATCATTATTATTTTTATCATCCCAATCACTCTCAAACGAAATTAATTAATGGGAAAATCTTTCGTGGGTGAAATTGGAAGGTCTCTGAAGCCTCCAAACTAAATAACAAAACAGATCCCTTATTAGTACCACTGAGGATATCTGTTTTCTGGTATATTTAGGAGGAATCAGAATCCCTCCAATTCACACAAAGCTAATTTCTCCCTAACATGATTGTAGACCTCACTTGTTTATTTTCCACATTTTGTTACGTAACATTCTATCGCTCCGGGAAATAAGAATAGTAACTTTCTATTGTGCTGCAAGTGATAATTATAATGTTATTGTTTGTTTTTTTTCTTTTCTGAGGAAGGTGCGAACTAAATAAAAACAACACAAACAACAATCAATCATCTTCTCTGTGAAAAAAAGAAAAGAAAAAAGGATAGATATCGAGGTGAATAGAGAAACAAACACTGGATTAGACCCTTGTCAACTCGTGATCAACATAGGATAATAATAATAATAATAATAATAATAATAATAATAATAATAAGACAATTAACGTATAAATATACAATAAACCAGTGTTTGGTACGATACACGATAACGTCTCAACAATAATTTTCAATATTTACGCGAAATTTGTAAGATATACGATAATACAACAGTGAAAGTATATGGCTAATAAAAATCAATTAATTTCTCGCTAATATAACTAGTCATTTACAATAATTTTACTCTAGATTTTGTGATGTAGAACGGCTTACATGAATCACCAGTTCATAACCCGTAAAACGATTAAGGTGGAGCCAGGCTGGTGAACCTATCTACTTTGTGTGAGTTTAGTGGTCCTGTATTGCTGGGCCTCCTGCCTCCTGCCTCCTCCCTCCCTCTCAGGACTAGAAACATATAATCCCATGGTAATAAAAGTAAGAAATATAACATAATATACTAATTTTTGTAAGTAGAGAGCATTAAAACAAGTTAATTACCACGAATTGAGTGTAGTGACATTTTTGTACCGCGAATATTAGAGTTTGTAATACAATACGATAATTTACGACAAAATACGATAACTTTGACCAAAGCTGTATGATGTTACACTCATTGGCATCTGGTTACTCTGCAGGTGAGTGTAGAGTGTAGAGTCAGACTGCACCGACTACTAACAAGTGGCCGAGGCAAACTTAGAGCAGTACAATATCATACAGAGGCGGAGGAGGTTGTGTCCATGAATCATCCCCAGGAGCGAATTAGATTTATTTTCTTCTCGCCTTCCTCCTTCTCTTTCTTTCTCCTCTCCTCCTCCTTCATTTTCCGAGGCTTGATATTTTTTTCCTCTCGATTTTCTTCCTTTCCTTTCCTTCTCTTTTTTTTTTCTACATAACCCAAGGGTAGATTTTTTTGTTTACTTTATTCCCTCCCCGTCTTCCTCCTCCTATTCTTCTTTATTTCCCAATTTTCTCCCTTCTCTTTCTTCCTCTTCCTGTTCTTCATTTCCCAAGGGGCTAGGTAATTATTGTTCCCTCTCAACTTCTTAACATCTTTTCCTCCTTCATTTATCCTGCTCTATATTTTTCTTCTTTTTTATATCTCCTGGCTAGGTTTTTTGCTCTCTCTCTCTCTCTCTCTCTCTCTCTCTCTCTCTCTCTCTCTCTCTCTCCAGCGTCGTAAACAAGGTAGGAAAATGGATGGGTTGGTTTGTACAATGAAACCTTGTGTGTGTATGTTATTTTTTTCCTTTTAAATTGCGGTTGTGTGCGTTTGACTTTGTTTATGTGTGTGTGTGTGCGTGTTTATGTTCATGTGTGTGTGTGTCTGTGCATGTGTATTATAATGTGTGTGTGTGCCCGTGTGTTTATGTTAATGTGTGTGTGTAAGTCGTAATTGGGATTGTTGTAATATTAATAACGGTAACGAAAGTTGTAGCAGTAGATACGATAGTAGTTGTAGCAATTGTTGTCGTTATTGTGTTGCTAAAATAGTTATTGCAAAGATCGTATAGTGTACCAATATCATTACAGTCTTGGGGTATAATAGATGAGATACAGTTCAGGGCGGGTGGTTAGTGTTCTGGACTCGTAACTTATAGGTCGGGAGATCGATTCCTCTCAGGTGAGGGCCTGAGAATATTTACTCCTCCGATTTGAGTGTTAGGCACTAACTATAAGGCCACCGAACGTCGTAAAACACCCTCGCTGGTTCCATAACAGCTGCTATATTTGAGAATTACCCTCATTTCCCTCCTTCTGTGGCTGGGTACTATTTCGGAAGTCGTGACGTGTGCGTGTGTGTGTGTGTGTGAGAGAGAGAGTAGCAGTTGACCTGGGCCACGGTAACGGGTTTGATGAAGCATAGGTCCAGTGTCGAAACATGAAAAAACAAACAAAAAAACAAAATGGGTTGTACCATGTATTCATAGCTCTCTTTTCGTGCTTAGCCATAACTAACAGCAACAATATTACAACAACAATACATATATGTATAGCCTCGCCAGCAAGGATATCAGTGAAACTTCTTGCTCTGTCTTCATATTTCAAACTAACAGTGGTAAATATTTTGTGCGTGTGTATAAACTATGCCTCGAAACACATACATCACTGAAGGTCGTCTGTTTCACGGGATAGTTTGGAAGATTGAGTAGCCAACCCACCAAGCAGCAAGCGCCACCGAGTCACCATAACACCCATCCAGCCGACTACGCCCGCCTGCACTCTCCTGTGGGTGGAGGACCTATGCTCAGGTGAGGGATACCAGGTGGACTCAGGCACTAAGGTCAGTGTCGTGCTGCCTTCAAGTCGGGACAGAAAAGCCCAGTCCTCCACGGCGTACGACTTCCTGGCAGTGAAAAAGTCACCATTCGCTACCTTCAGCACAAGAAGTTGCGGTACCCCCCTCCTGCAAGCGGAGTGGTTTGTGTGGCCGTTCGTGGTGGCAGAGGTCGACTACCCTATCCTGGAGGTAGACTTCCTGACCGCCCATGACCTACTAATCTACCCCCAGCACAGGCGGCTCATCCACCAACCTACAGGCTCCACTTTCCTCACGTGACCCTGTCGCCACACAGTGCCAACCATCACCCACATATACCTGGCCAGTCAGTATGATGCCCTCCTGCTGGAGTTCCCAGCCCTCCTGTTATCCTCCAGCATCGAACCTGTCAGAGATCCTGGCGTGAGACACTCCATCCTCACAACAAGAACCCCCAGTTTCACCAACCATGTCGTAATGCCCCCAGAACGACTAGCAGCAGCGAAGCGAGCGTTTGACGGGATGGTTAAACAAAGTATCGCTCGACTCTCTGACAGTTGTTGGGCCTCACCCCTGCACATGGTGCCGAAGCCACTCTTCAGGGTATCAGGCCGCCCGTACGTCACGTCCTGGGAGAGAGTGAAACCAGCATGCGTGGAAACACAGCCAGACCACCCTCATTTCCCCACACCCTTACCCTGTCCGCAACATGTAATCAACCTTACCCCACTCCTACCACCACATCCTCATAACCAACCACCACAACACTCTACCTAGCTCCGACCATTACTTCCTCATAACCAACCACTACAACACTGTACCTGACTCCTATCACCACCTCCTCATACTCAACCACAACTTCACCCAACCCTGCTCCTCCCACCACTTCCTCAGACCCAACCACCACACCACCCCATCCCGCTCCTCCCACCACTTACTCAAAATCCTACCCCTCTCCAACCCACACAACCCCCTCGCCAGCCACCTAAACCTACCGTACCCCACTTTCACCACTAGAGACCTCCTCATACTCAGCCCACACACAGACCTACCCTTCTCCGACCGCTATCACCTCATCCTACCCCGCCCCAACACCCTTTCCTCCCTTCCCCACGACCTCATACTTCCTCGGCCTCTGACCCACCTTACCGACTAACCGAGAACCCCCCACCCTAACAACCTTCCATGACACCTTCCAGCCCTATACTACCCCTAACCCAACCAAGCAAAGCACTACGTCAGCCACCCACATCCCCTCAACCCCTTACTGTTTTCCCCGTAACCCCCATTGTGCATCCACAGCCTGACCCACAGCCCGATCCAGCCGACATGCCTGCCCCTGCCATACCCTTGCAGCTTCCCTAGTGCTTTTTCTTCGAGTGAGAAGTACAATTACAGCCTAGTGCTTTTTCTACTAGCTGTTGTCTATATGTATATACAGTATATGTTCCTTCCAGTGGCTCATATTGTTATATAATATATTAGCGAGATAAACGAGTATTCTTTGTACGCCCATCAGTTGTGTACCCTAACTATACTCCTTTTACGCTAACTTGGCCCAGTAGCCACGCCCCCTTGATAGGCCTTGATAGCTGATTGGTTGATTTATAACTGTTCGTGTCGCTTCCCTTACATTGACATTGAATATGTTTACATCCTTTTCCTTTCTCTAATATTATATGGAATTTAGGAACATTAAAATATAAACGATTTTTAAGCATCAGTTGCTATGCAGTTCTACAGAAAGGATGGTAAGCTGGTAAAATTCCTAAATATATATCTTGGGAAATGTTAGCTAACATCATCACATACACGTTCGGACATAGCCTACTCAATATATATTTTTTTTTTAGTCAATATAAACTATTGAGAAGCTGATGGAACAATAAATAGCAAACAATATCTAGTAAACTACACCATACACACTCTACTTATAGTCCAAGTCCTTATATAACTGAAAAAACTCGAAAAATAGATGGGGTATAGTGGAGGTTGTAATACCAGCGGAACAGCTGTCCTGCCCAGGCGCCAGGCGGAAAAATCAAATACAGCTCGCTCCACCTGTCGCGGATTTCCCTCTGTCACACTCGATAGCAACCTAATTACAATATATTGCTTATAAATATCTAATATATAATTTCATTACGGGAACATAATCGTAACCAAAATAATATCAGATGGTGGAGCGAGCTGTACTTGATTTTCCCGCCTAGCGTCTGGGCAGGACAGCTGTTCCGCTGGTATTACAACCTCCCCATCTATTTTTCGAGTTTTTTCAGTTATATAAGGACTTGGACTATAAGTAGAGTGTGTATGGTGTAGTTTACTAGATATTGTTTGCTATTTATTGTTCCATCAGCTTCTCAATAGTTTATATTGACTAAAAAAAAAATATATATTGAGTAGGCTATGTCCGAACGTGTATGTGATGATGTTAGCTAACATTTCCCAAGATATATATTTAGGAATTTTACCAGCTTACCATCCTTTCTGTAGAACTGCATAGCAACTGATGCTTAAAAATCGTTTATATTTTAATGTTCCTAAATTCCATATAATATTAGAGAAAGGAAAAGGATGTAAACATATTCAATGTCAATGTAAGGGAAGCGACACGAACAGTTATAAATCAACCAATCAGCTATCAAGGCCTATCAAGGGGGCGTGGCTACTGGGCCAAGTTAGCGTAAAAGGAGTATAGTATTAGAATAGTATAATTATAACAGTGTGTGTGTGTGTATGTGCATTCTGATGACCTCCGAGGATTGTGGATTACATTATTCATGGAGAGAAGGAAACTCCTGTTGGTAGAATTGGAGGACGTATGATTCCTCCAACCTACTCCAGGAAACAAATTAATCCCCTCGATATCACTCATAGGGAATCTGTTTCTTGACTTTGTTTGGAGGATTCAGTAGTGTTCACCAGTCAACCTTGTCTCTCTCATTAATTATAAAATTATGAAACGTCTCGCCCGGTGTAGCAGAATGAAGTGAAGCGTCCCGTGCGTCCATACTGCGCATGCGTGGGTGGTGGGGCTGCCAGGTGTTGCTAGCGTGGGTGATTGAGTTGCCAGATGCTGCCATATCCTACCCTACTATATATACATGTATTTTATATGCCTATTTTTAAAATCGTATACAGTTCATTTTTTAAAAGTTTGTGTTTTAAATGGGAACAACTATAAGATTTGCAAGCGATTGGCAGCAAAAAACAGTACATATGATGCCCCTAGTATGGAAAAAACTCATAAATATGCAGACGTTCGTACGGGGAGGTTGCTCTCCGCTGCTCTATGCTCGCTCCGACTTCCTATATAGTCTTGCTCGCTTAAATTTACGGCTGTGGTGTGTCCCGCTATTTTGTACAGCGGCGCCACGTTTCCCCAACTTGCGTATTGAAACGGAAGCTATTTATGTACAAGGCATCACAAATATAATAAATTCAGATATATACAACATCCATTTGTGTATTTAAATGGATTAATCAACAGTAATCTTATTATGCATAAAACATTTATACAGTTACACAGAAACATGGCATAAATATTGTACAGTGCTGCTAAAAGAAATTGTAGTAACTTTTAATGGAATTTAGAATAGTTTTCGGGTGGGTAATAATATCACAGTTATAGATATAACATAATAAGCTTGAAAAAGAAGAAATA
>JAWQEG010001343.1:100000-105000 GCA_033782935.1 Petrolisthes cinctipes | reverse complement strand
AGAGTGAGTGGTGGATGAGGGTCAGAATGAAAGTGAGTGGTGGATGAGTGGTTGATGGATGAGAGTGAGTGAGTGGATGAGGGGAAGAATGAGAGTGAGAGTGAGTGGATGAGGGTTAGAATGAGTGGAGTGGATGAGGGTCAGAATGAGAGTGGGTGGTGGATGAGTGGCTGGTGGATGAGGGTCAGAATGAGTGAGAGTGAGTGAGAGTGGTGGATGAATGAGAGTGGTGGATGAATGAGAGTGGTGGATGAATGAGAGAGAGTGGTGGATGAGGGGCAGAATAAGAGTAATGGATGAATGAGAGAGGTGGATGAGGGGCAGAATGAGTGAGAGTGGTGGATGAATGAGAGTGGTGGATGAATGAGAGTGTTGGCCATAAGGCAAGAAGTGAGCTCTGTTAATAGGTGGTGAGGAATCTGACGAAGGACACGTACGTACGTAATAACTATTCTAAAATATAACGAGAAAAATTATTCGAGTTGAGTTAGATGTATTACTCAAGTAAGCAGCAAAAGACATGAAGGAAAATAATGAATCTGACGAAGGAAATCCTAGCTGAAAGACACGCACTAAACTCTTGTGATTGTGTGTGTGTGTGAAGGTAGGAAGTCGGAGCGAGCATAGAGCAGCGGAGAGCAACCTCCCCGTACGAACGTCTGCATATTTATGAGTTTTTTCCATACTAGGGGCATCATATGTACTGTTTTTTGCTGCCAATCGCTTGCAAATCTTATAGTTGTTCCCATTTAAAACACAAACTTTTAAAAAATGAACTGTATACGATTTTAAAAATAGGCATATAAAATACATGTATATATAGTAGGGTAGGATATGGCAGCATCTGGCAACTCAATCACCCACGCTAGCAACACCTGGCAGCCCCACCACCCACGCATGCGCAGTATGGACGCACGGGACTCTTCACTTCATTCTGCTACACCGGCCTGCTTAATCTTAACAATGTCTTTGGACAGTGCATTAACTAATCTATATTATAAATAGCAATCCGTCTCTGTTTGTCCTCTTATAACTCGAAAACGGTTACACCTACATCCAAAACCCATATATATTCTGAATCACCATCACCAGGCGCAGGTTTTGGTATGACGTAACATGACGTAACTCGACGTAAAAATTACGTCATCTACTATAAATCCGCTAAAAAAAAAACGGTTTCACTCCCAAAACTATATATTCTGAATCAGCACCACCGGCAAAGGTTTTTATGAAGTAACATGACATAACTTGACGTAAACATTTATCGGTTAAAACCATAAAGAAGAGTTCATTTTCCGTTTGAGCTGCTAAAATCGCTCGCCAAATGTACCGATCGAACGGATTTTTTCCGTTCGAGCTGCTAAAAACACGCGCCAAATGTACACAACCATGGCTGATGTACTGTACAAGTCGGCGCAAAAGAAATCTACACACCCTTCAAATCCCGACGCTCTGTAACGGTCGAGTTGTTTTGTGGATTTTCAACCCTATAGGTTAGAAATATGGTAATAATGCACTAATTGGCATCTTTATGCTTCCCAGTAGGCGCGAGATTTTTTTAAATTGGACACTCGAGAGGGTCATATTTTGTGGGTGAACAGAAGGGCTACCGATTCCTCCAAACTACACCACAGTATAGATGTGTATTTTAGTAGTGTTAGGAGGAAGGGATTGTCCTCCAATTCGCAAGATAAGAGAATACATTATGACCCCTTGTATTTGTATTATATTGTCCTCATCAATCATGTGTCAAAGTTACGCCTTTTCTCCCTAGAACCCTGTTTGTATATGGGTTCAGTAATTGCTTACGGGAGTAAGATTTTGAAAGAGAAATTGAAGGCTACTAATTCCTCCAGACTAAGGTGTTTTGTTTAACTGTGAAATGAAATCTCATCCCTTATTTTAGTGTTTTAGTCCCATTTTTTTTTTTTTTTTTTGCATCCAAAGGCTACACAACGGACTACTGGATCCGATAAATTAATTTTAACTCTTAACTTCCCCGCCTCTGTCGGTGGCCAGCACTGGCCACTGCTACACCAGCTCCGCCCTGGTGCATAGAGAACCAACCAACTATGTATTATAAGCATTCAGTAAGCCCTTCCATCTCAATAGAACTCAGTGGTAAGAACATCATACAGAATTATGTGACGAAAAAAATCAAGAATGCTCAAATCTACAGCATAATGGCTGATGAGGGAACATCACTGAATTCCGGAATTATCATTATGACTTCACATTGCCTTTACTTATTTACTATAAAGGTTCAAATATGATGAAAATGACCACCTCCTCCAACAGGCCTGGCTACGAATGTACTAGTGCCATTCTTGGCAACAGGCAGGATCTGGTGGAAATCTCCACAAAGTAAGAATACCTCTCATGTCTTTATTTACTCCTCTTACGGAATGTTCTTCAGCGTGTAGTCTAAAAGGCTTCATGGACTGTCTTATGAGCCATTGGAGCATCTTTGACGATAATAGCAACATCATCTGTGATTATCTTGGCCAACGCTGTTCCACGTTTGATGCTGCATGTTGGCTCTTATTTGAAGAAGAGTGTCAAGTGGGATTTTGAAAGTGGTGTGCAGTGCTCACCTTCCCTATACCAATGTTGAGGCAATTCCACTCGATGCAATGTCTAGAACAATCTTGCCTGTTTAGCGTAATTTTGTTATTTTTTTTTTTTTTTTTTTTAATTACAAAGCCTTTCCCTGTACTTCCCGTCGCATCTATAGGAATATAATATTATTTTTGTTGCCTTGTTACACCTGGTCAAGAATTGCGTTGTAGGATAGACCTCTCGCTGATCACCCACACACACATGTTTTAATTATTTTAGTAAGTAACCTTGAAGTGACCCTCACCATCACTTGAAAACTACGCATCGCACAGCAAAACAATAAAAATTGAATACGTGTGAAGTAGGAATTTATCGACGAAAAAAAAAATATATAGAAAACAAACTAGGAAGAAAATGATGGAACCTGGCAACAAGAAGCAAAGATAAAGGTGGAGAAACTCTTGACGGTAAACTGGAGGGCTGCTGAATCTTCCAAAACTGTCATGAAACAGATTTCCATAGCAGTTACATTGTGGCGATCTGTTTCCTGGCATAGTTCGGAAAAATCAGTTACCCCAAAAACCTGAAAGATGCACTGGGGTATATGAACCTGCTGACATTGAAAATTCTTGTTGCAACTCTCCCCGCCAGGGCCTTGACTATAGGAAGGAAGTGGAGAGACGCGTCCTGGTGTAAGCAAAAGGTTAAGGTTAAGGATATGAGACGATATAAGTAAAGAAATATTCACTTTTATATTACATAGTATATATCAGAGATCTGAGGAGATAGGCTTACGCTCGCCTCCCCTCACCCGCTCCTCACACCCCTAGCCTTTGTTTCACTCCAGGCGTTTAATTTGTATAGAAAAATGGGTCCTACCAAGATGGATCAGGAGGAGAAAAGCAAGGTTATGGCTTTGGTTGGTGAAGGACTAAGCAATCGTGAAATTGCAAGAAGATTAGGAAGGTCAGAAGGAGCTGTGCGGTATGTCAAGAAAGCTGCCACAGTACAAGGGACAGGCACTACTCCAGGAAGGAAAGAAGGGACAGGGAGGAAGAAGAAGACACACCCACGGACTGACAACTTGCTGGAGCGTGAGGTGAAGAAAGACCCTTTCGTCACTGCCAAAGAGTTGAAGGAGATGCATGCCCATGTCTTAGGCAATGTGTCAGTCCGTACCATCCAACATCGCCTGCAGAAGGACCTGAAACTGCCCTGTCGTCGCGCCGCTCAAAAACCTCTTCTAACTAAGAAGATGATGAAGCAGAGGCTGGACTTTTGCAAGCAGTACCAGCATTGGACATCAGAAGACTGGCGCAGGGTAGTGTTTAGTGACGAAAGTACGTTTAAAACAATCTCCAAGAGACAAAGACTGGTGCGACGTCCGTCAGGTTCGGATCGCTTTAACAGCAAGTACACTGTCAAGACGGTCAAGTTTCCAGCTGGTGTGATGGTGTGGGGGTATTTTAGTGAGGAAAAGGGAACTGCAGGGTTATACTTTTTAGAAAAGAATGTTAATATGAATGCTGCATTGTATAAGGATGTCCTGGAGACTCACATGCTCCCCTTTTATGAAACTCATGTGAATGCGTCCTTTCTTCAGGACGGTGCTCCGTGTCACACGGCAAGGTCAGTGAAACTGTGGCTGTCTGATAACAATGTTCAGTTGATTGAGTGGCCAGGACACAGCCCAGATCTCAATCCTATAGAAAACCTCTGGAATGAGATTAAAAGGAAGGTTGGGAAGCTTCCAGTGACAAGTGTAGATCAGGTAACAGTGGTAAAGAACGAGGGATATTTCACACAAAAAATAATCCCCGTCGGGCATGCCCGATACAGTGAGGACGGGGCCTTAGTAATTACATACTTAATTTAGATAACTATTACCATGCCAGCAAAATTGATATCTGCCGCTGTTTAGGAATTTGCTAACCACCTCATTCCACTGTTTTCGACGCAGGCTCAAACCTTGTCCTCCATACGAGTGGAAAAGAAAGAGGTCTGGGTTAGGTGTTGAAAAATGAAACTATAATATTGGTTTACTAGTCCTTGTTTAATAATAAGATAAATTCACAGTGCCGTGAAAGTCAGAATAAAAAAAATAAAAATAATACAGAGAAAGCAGTAGTTTATTGAGACGACAACAGTTTCGTCTACATGGCGTAACCCTCTTCAGATATGAACCTAATATTGTAGGAGAACAGATTATATACCGCTCATAGAATGGGAGATATGGAAAGGGAGAGGCGGACTGGCCACATGCGATTTTGTCCTCTTACCCCACTTTCCCCAACTCCCCCCTTCCCCTAACTCCCCCCTTCATGCCCTGCTAAGCCTCTCCTTTCTCCTACGTGACCCCCCCCCCTCTTCTCCCTTTCTCCCACCTCTCACGTGACCTTTCCGCCTCTTCCCTTTCCCTTTCTATTTCTCCCCCTCTTTGA
>JAWQEG010001343.1:12500-95000 GCA_033782935.1 Petrolisthes cinctipes | reverse complement strand
ACGTAATCTTTGACCAGAGACGTTGGCAAGCACCTCACGTAGGCTACTTCGCATTCGAACTCTGCTTCTATAACTGTACTGGGCGGGGAAATGAGCTATCCCAGGTGATTCGAAGCTTTCTGCTCCTCACACTCTGGTTAGAAATTATGTATCACGAGTGTACCACCTATACGTGTCGGCGATAATACATACTTTATTTGTATAGACTTAAACAGGGACGGACCCAACGCTGGAGAGTGTGAAAACCTGCTGATCTCATTATTGGTTATAGAATTCATTGTCATGCCTAACTTCTTACACCTACCTTCATCGTATTATCACTTTGAGTTTTCGGTAAATATTATATATGTAGTGTTGTGGGCATTTATTACTGTGTTAAATAAAAGTTTAGTACAGTGTTGGTAAGACTACAGCAACTCATTTCTCCAAACAATAATTCCAATCAACAGGACACCGTCATTTCCGTGTCAATCTGCCTCTTTGTTTCCTGGTATACTTTGGAGGAAACAAGGCACTCCAATGTACTAACAGTTTAAGAGTTTGGGCGCCCTTTCATAAATAAGAATGAGATAAATAAATAAATAATTGAACATAGTAATTAAATGAAATAAAAATAAAATCATGCATTAAGGACCCTGTGATTGTGTATGAGACTTGGAGGGTTCTGATTCCTCCTGACCATGCCACGATATAAGCTCCTTCCTTATAGGTGGTGTTTCATGGTAATTTTTGAAGGACTCATTTATCTCCAATTTTCTGACTACATCACAGAGTCCTTTAAAAAAAAGTCTTGCCACCCCATCCACCTCTTAACAACGACGCACCCATTGTGTTATATTATGCTTATTATTTTAACACCCAGGTCAGACCAGATAGGAATTTTCCGGGGTAACGAACGGTATTGTTGTACAGTATTTACATGCAGGGCTGTTGGGGCACCTTACAGTTAACCACACAAGAAACTGGCCCATTGTCTGTGTGTGTGTGTGCATGTACTTTTACAGGATTGAGTCAAGATCATAATGTCCCGTGTGTGTGTGTGTGTGTGTGTGTGTGTTAACAAGATTAGCCTACATAAAATTAATATTAAGAAGCAAGTTGTATGTGGATTCATAGCTCTTCGACCCCAATAACAGACACCACGAGATGATGACCAAGCTGAGGATGAACGTGACCACTTCTCCAGCGACCCTGGGAGGAGTGGACGAGGAGGAAGGAGGAGGAGTAGGAGGAGGGATAGAAATGGGAGGAGGAACTTACAGGGCGTGGTCCGTGGAAGATGAAATGGCAGGAGAGATGGAGAGTAGGAGACGCTCGAACTTCACCATCTCCACCACCAACACCAACACCAACATCTCCTCCTACAATACCAACACCACGTCAGCTGTAGTTGTTGTTCCTCCTCCTCATCCTCATCCTTCTTCTCCTAGTGACGTAAATAGTACTACTAAAGAGAAGAAGGAAGAGGAGGAGAAAGAGGTAGCGGAAGAGGAGGAGGAGGAGGAGGAGGAGGAGGAGGATGATGATGACCCCCTTCTAATCGGATTGGAGGACGTTCCACCGTGGCATCAGTGCTTGCTGTTGGGCTTCCAGGTTTGTTGCCATTGTGTGTGTGTGTGGAGAGAGAGAGAGAGAGAGAGAGAGAGAGAGAGAGAGAGAGAGAGAGAGATCATTTACCACCATCACTACTGTACCATCAATATCACCATCCTCACCATCATTGTTATCTGAAACACCTTCACCATCATCATCATCATCATCATCATCATCATTATCAACAACAAGTGATTCTTTAGGAAATGGTACCTGATTATTATTCTCCCCCCTCGATCCCTCTCCCTCTCACTCCCTTCCTCTTCTTGCACTGTCATAGCTGGGTTACATTACAAGGCACAAAACACTACTGGGTAATTGTGTATAGTCAAGGTTAGTAAAGTTATCCTACTATTTTTCCTTCTTTCTCTCCTTTCTTTTTTATTCCTTCCTTCTCCCTCCCAAGATATAGTTTGATGGTTCTTTCTCCTCCTTCCCTTCCTTTCTTTTTTCCTTCCTCCCACTTTTCGTTTTCCTTCCTTCCACCCTTCCTATATTTCTTCTTTTCCTTCCTCCCTTCCTTCCTTCCTTTCTTTCTTCCTTCCTCCCTCTTTTCGTTTTCCTTCCTCCCTCCCTTCCCTCCTTCGTACCTCCCTTCCCTCCCCCTCTCCATCCCTTCCCCCTTTTTACAATATATCTCTTCTTTCAGTGTTAACAACTTCTCAACTCCTCATTTTATCCCCTTACAACTGGCATATCTCGTCTCTCTCTCTCTCTCTCTCTCTCTCTCTCTCTCTCTCTCTCTCTCTCTCTCTCTCTCTCTCTCTCCATTATCAATTTTTTCTCAACTTCTTTTCTCCCTTGACAATGTACCTCCTCCTTCAGTATCAATTTTTTCACAACTTCACCTCCACCTGTGGGCAGCACTTCCTCGTCTTCATCGGAGGGACAATCGCCTCCCCGCTGGCACTGGCCGGCTTCTTCTGCCTGACGGAGACGGACCCGGGGAGGGGAGCCATTATCGCCACCCTCATCTTCGTCTCGGGCATCATCACCATCGTGCAGACCACCCTCGGTGTCAGGTACCGCATACACAGAGTCAGTATACGTTGTAGAAGGTTGGTGTTGGTATATAGGGGGCCAGGACTAAATCTGTCAATGTGCTGAATCTTTTAGGTGTTGGTAGGGTGGACCGAATTTATGAATGTCAGTACTCAAAGGAGAGAGAGAAGTTAACAATGTTGATCTAATATCCTGTCTTGTTTTACACTGTTTGTATCTGACTCAGGATCTGCAGAGTATACGTGTACAGCCGGCGGCAAAAATCCTATCGCCACATCTGCCAAGTCATGAAGTAAAATATGGAAATATAAGCTTCACAGGCTCGTAAACTGAAAAAAACAACAACAGATGTTTATTGCTTTGCGCCCTGGATATTGTAATTCTGTGTTTGTTCAATGATTATTATTTTTCAAATTATCCTTCAAGAAGCGCTGAGTGAGGCGACACATTTTAAAGAGCATATCACACACACCTGCTGTCAAGCATATTCCCGCTCGAGAAATCTGGTCACCCTGAGTGTGATAGCGCCGTTAAGCCAGTTTAAGGTTCCCAGCCTCTGACAGGAAGTTGACTATGCATTCTTAACTGATCCCTCCACCTTCTCAACACTGCATCACCATACTCCCAACACCATATCACAATGTGACACCATAACCCAACACCATTCCCCCATACTGGTGCTATATCTCATTTTCAACCAGATTGCTGAGGTCAGCCCCCCAAATTCCCAGGAGGACCTCCTTAAGTTTATCATTACCACGTATCTCCATCACTTACATACTATCGTCACTAATATCAGAATACTTAGCTAGGATGAGGAAGTATATAAAATGAATGACATAGATAAACCATAATTCCATGTATTAAAGTTGATTGGTATTGCAGTCTGTTTAGAAATTAGACGCAATAGTTCCTCATATCATATGCCATAATTATGTCAGAAGCCTAATAATCACCTCAGAAGGAATCTTGTCTGTAAGATTGTCAGACCCATCTCTTATCTCGTAGAGAACAGACACATAGTTCTCTACCCTTCTCACTTATTAGTCTAATAGTTCCCCAAGTCAAGAAACAGAGTCTAAATCAATATTTAGACTTAGATCCCAAAACAGGAGTTGGAACTTGTACATAACCTGTAATCTACTTGTACAGTTGCTCAAGAAAAGACTGCAACCAAATTTGCTGGTGTGTGGCAATATCTGGCAGCTGCTCCAAAGTAAACACTCGTATTTTATCAATGGATCACTTAGATCCTATAACCTTTGTATGGATGGATGTTATTGGCTTCAGCTAATTACATTCATCCTTACAACAGTTATAGGTTCTCAGTGATCCATTGATAAAATACGAGTGTTTACTTTGGAGCAGCTGCCAGATATTGCCACACACCAGCAAATTTGGTTGCAGTCTTTTCTTGAGCAACTGTACATAATAAAGCAAAGAAGAGGACTGAAGACTTTAACCTTCTACACTGGTAACTAAACTGAAAATGTACTTAAATACTTGGGTGAACAAAGAGACACGATACCAGAAACTCTTATAACTGTTCGGAACATAACTAAGACGATAATTCTGGTGACTGCAGACTGTTTAATACAGCACAGCACTGGTGGAGTAGAGCAGTGGTAAATCAGTCTTTTCTTAGCCACAAGACAGCACATCTACTACAACTCCTAATAAATTATGTTTGGTGCGTGGTAACAGAAATATGCCCACTAAACTGTAACTACTAAACATTGGTGGTTACCACTAAACAGAAACCCCCTCTCAATTCCTTGGTAACCACTAATTAATCTCTCTCTCTCTCTCTCTCTCTCTCTCTCTCTCTCTCTCTTCCTGGAAACTACCGACCAATCAGCCTTACATCTGTAGTAGGAAAGGTATTGGAGGGTATAGTTGCAGATAGAATAGTAGATCATCTTGAATCATATAATTTATTGTATGATTCACAGCATGGTTTTAGGCGTCGGCGTTCATGTTTGACCAACTTGATTGAATTTTTCCACGGTATGCTTTCTGAGTATGACCAGTGCCGGGCAATAGACATCCTTTACCTGGACTTTCAGAAAGCCTTTGATAAGGTACCTCATCAGAGGTTGATGGCAAAAACCCGTGCACTAGGAATAAGGGGCATGCTTGCTAAATGGATTGAGAATTGGCTGACTGACTGGCGCCAAAGAGTAGTAATCAATGGGGAAGCCTCAAGTTGGGCATCAGTCACAAGTGGGGTTCCTCAAGGTTCAGTTCTAGGTCCACTACTCTTTATAATCTACATTAATGATATAGATGTGGGCATTGTCTGTCGAATTGCGAAATTTGCTGATGACACCAAGTTAGGGTGTAATGCTTCATCATTTGAAAAGGTAGAACAACTACATAAAGACCTAGAGATAGTAGGAGAGTGGTCTGAACGATGGCAGATGCCATTCAATTTGGACAAGTGTAAAGTGATGCACATAGGTCCAGCCAATCAGAGAGCCAGTTACTCTTTGTTGGGAAGTGAAATTAGTAGTACAGACTTGGAGAAAGACTTAGGTGTACTGATCAGCAGTGACCTCAAATTCCCCAAGCAGTGCCTCGAAGTAGAGAAGAAAGCCCAGAGGCTTCTTGGTTACATAAAGAGGCAATTCAGATTTAGAAACAAAGAGATAGTCCTCACTCTGTACAATTCTTTGGTTCGGCCACATCTGGAATATGCTGTGCAGTTCTGGTCGCCGACTCTCAAGAAAGACATTGGGAGGTTTGAGAGAGTCCAGGCTAGGGCCACCAAACTGATCCCATCAATTAAGCACATGGGCTACCAGAGAAGGCTGCAGGCACTAGGTCTCTTCTCATTAGAGACGAGACGCTTGAGAGGTCAACTAATTGAAGTTTTCAAAATCCTTCGTGGATATGAAAACCTTGATTATCAGTGCCTGTTTAGCTTAAACACTAATGCAACTAGAAACCATGGATGGAAACTAGACTTGAAACGCTTCCGCCATAATACGTTAGGTAATTTCTTCACATATAAAATCTGCAATGTCTGGAATCAGCTACCAGCAGAGGTAGTTGATAGTTCTTCGATAGAGCAGTTCAAGACACAGTTAGACAAAGTTCTGTTAGAGTTAAAGTGATTGTTTCCTCCTTTCCTGTACAAAAATTTCCTAGTCCGGCCTTTTTTCCTCCGGGTTAGGTACATTTCCATTTCCATACCCGCAATGCGGGTGGGAGAGGCGGGTGGGGAGAGCCTTCTCTTTACTATACTTTTCTCTCACTATTAGTTAGCAACTGCTACTACACCTACGGTACCTCCTTGGTATGGGTCGTAAGACCTTTTGAGGTGCTATTTGTCCTTGTAACTCCTTGTAACTCTCTCTCTCTCTCTCTCTCTCTCTCTCTCTCTCTCTCTCTCTCTCTCTCCAATAATCTTTCCTTCCCTCACCATCCCATTCTTTAACCCACTCTCTCCTCCAGACTGCCAATCGTCCAGGGGTGCAACTATGCATATATAGCCCCCACCATCACCGTCCTCACCACCTCCTTCCCCACCTGCGACACACTCAACCTGGCCAACATGACGGCTGGGGAGCGGACGGAGGAGTGGCAGGTCAGAATGAGGGAAATCCAGGGCGCCATTGCTGTCTCGGCCGTATTTCAGGTCGTCGTGGGATTTACAGGTCAGTGGGGTATGGGATTTACGAGTTGATATGTCATGTGATATACAGGTTAGTAGGTCATGGGGTTTACAGGTCAGTAGGGTATGGGATTTACGTGTTGATATGTCATGTGATTTACAGGTTAGTAGGTCATGCATGTGGTTTACAGGTCAGTATTTCTTTCCATGTATTTTCAGGTCTGGTGGGCTTGTTAATGGTATGGGTGACACCATTGACCATTGTACCAACCATCACAATGCTTGGACTCTCACTCTTCAGCTTAAGTACTGTACAGGCTGCTTCCTACTGGCCCATTTCTATCTTGTAAGTACTGTGCTGGATACTGTGACAGCTTGAGGAACTTCAACAACAACAACAACTCTATCTCGATACTCTTGCATTGTTTCATTAAGAGCTTGGACAACAACCATGATAAAATAATGGACTACCAGAGAAAATCGTGGTTTTTTTTTTTTCCAGATAAATTTTGCCCAGACATTTTCATCAGATTTAGTAGCTATTCAACATCTCTTACATGTAGGCTAGACATAATTCCAGAGTTGGGCACAATATGCTTACTGTAGTTTCCTGCAATTCCTACATTCTTACAGTCTTAGCCTCACATGGATGGTTCAAGAGGAAGGAGTTCGTTGGCCTGAAAAGGAGTACAGGTCGTACAGAGAATAATTTTGTCTACTGTTTAATTCGCATTATCTCCACTGTATAACTCTCTTCCAGACACCTAATACTACTGGTGTTAGTGTCCCAGTACCTGAAGAATGTTGGCATGCCTCTTCTCTCCTACAACTCCGACAAGGGGATACACATCAGTTGGTATCCGCTCTTCACATATTTTCCCGTGAGTACTATGTGTGTGTGAGAGAAATGAGGTGATGGGACAGAGAGTGATGATTATAAGAATGTCGTATATGTTTGTAGTATCCTAATGTTTGGTAAAAGTATTCATGGCTGCTTATGGTGGTGATGTTTACATGTACAGTGTTTGTCTGTGTGTGTGTACACTCGTGATACATAATAATTTCTGACCAGAGTATGAGGAGCAGAAAGCTTCGAGTCGCCTGCTATTGTTCATTTCCCCACCCAGTACACCTATAGAGGCTGAGTTCAAATGGAGGGTGTGTGTGGTGCCTGCCGTTCGTCTCTGGTCAGAGATTACGTATCACGAATGTACAGCTCCGGACTGAATTTCTTGGTACAGTCACCACTTGTTTATATGGGGTTCAGAGTTCGAGTATACTGATCGCTTGTCTGAAGCGCGCACACACACACACACGCACACACACACACACGTACACACACAGAGAGAGAGAGAGAGAGAGAGAGAGAGAGAGAGAGAGAGAGAGAGAGAGAGAGAGAGAGAGAGAGAGAGAGAGAGATTAGGCGTTGGGGGTAGGGGAATGATGGCCATGTGTGTAACCAACTACAGGGTAAGGGATCTCTTACAAACAACAAACTATTTAGCCGTCAGTGGTCACATGACATTCTTCGAACCATCGCAAAACACGAGACTCCCCCTACTCAGCCAGAACTGTCAGACTCGAGTTACAGTCCAACATTTTCTCATTGAGTGTCCCTAGTAGAGGTGGCCATCGTTCCCTTCGTACTTCTCACGGTCGTGTCTCCTCCCTGTTAGACCTCCTCAATGAGTCTACCTTGTTCTCTATCACACGTCTCATGTTTTTTTTTTTTTTCTTATAACAAGCATGACTCCTGCCCAGCATCAAATACAATACCATACCATTCCGATCCGGTCCTCCTAACATTGTTTGATCTGTTTCGTCCCTCTAGTTGTCCCTTTTGTTCTCATCTGTATTCTCCATGCTTGCTGTCCCTCCTCTCTGTCAACCCTCGTTCTATAAATCTTTTAGGCCTAAGGAGGGTTCCATTTCACTGTATGATGATCACAGCGTAAAGGAAGAATAAATATTTTACATGAAATATGTAATATAACATGAAAAAAAAATCTTTAGGATACGAACTTAATTGTTATTTAATACTTTAATAAATATTTATAATTTTATGATAATTTACCTCTAACCACAGTAAGACAGACACACTGACATGGATCATAATAAGAGACTGATGTTCTGAGACAATACACTACTTAATGCATTGTCTACATCTATTACCGGCCATAAACCCCGGGACATGCTTGCTGGTATAATTTTACTATTACTGTCTACATCTATTCAGTAGTATGCCTTGTAACATCAACTGATATAAATAATAAGGTTAGGCTACAATGTTGTGAAGAGCTAGATTGGTTAGCGTGCTGCACGTGGACATCTCTTAGCGTCCATAAATTCGTATATATACTGGCCATAAGCCCATTAGGACATGCAAGTTGGTAAATTTACTTATGCTTGTATATTTTAGTTGGAATAAATATCCTGCTCACACACAGTCTGTTGAACAGAACTGGAGAGAAGCCTATACTTACTTACTATATAATAATGGTCCACATTACTAGCTATAAAACAGTAAAGCTTATACGAGTATCCCTTCAGTGACGTGCTGCAGTGACGATCATGTTTTTATTATAAGTATTTACTAAAGTATTATATAATGAGTTGGTATCCCAAAGATTTTTCCAATTTTATGTTATATAATATATTTAATTTAAGCTATTTCTTCTCTTCCTCTACCCTGTTCAGTAGTTAAACACATATGAATAAGAATGAATGCATGGCTATCACCGTGGAGAGTGATATCTATCCCCAATTCCTTTTCAATTCCCCTCCCCCCTTTCTCCTCAATCGCCCCCCCCCCTCCTCTCTCTCTCTCTCTGCGCCTCATACAAGTGAGTCGAGATACTCAAACTCTGAACCCCAGATAAATAGGCGTTGGCAGTGCTGACTGTACCAGGAAATTCAGTCCGGAGCTGTACAGTACTCACCTAGTTATGTGCTTCAGATAGAAGCTAGGCTTAGACTGATTTATCTTACATATATAGGGTATCTCCATATCTACAGTACACCTATCCAGATTCCCGTTAAACAACTGAACACTCCATGCCTCCCCTACCTCCCTGTCCTGTCTATTCCAGTGACGGTCCAGTCACACGTTTAAGCGTATGTGTGTGTTGTTGTAGTTGTTGATGTTCTCCCGGGGCAGAATGGCCTCCTGCCCCACAGACACCCGGTACTCTCTGGTCGCAGTGAAAAAACAAATTAAAATAAAGGAGGGGCTGGCCCTATATACCTGACCTACCGAAGCAAATCCCAGGAAGATAGGACCAGAGCTTACTGGACCAGGGAGTCTGGGGGCCTTCGACTGCCAGGGAGATTGGAGGGAAAGTCTTTGATCCCACAGCCAGTGCTGTGGGCCCAAGTCCACGTTACCATAAGAGCTACAAGTGGGGCCGCATCTTCCATGAGATCAGTCCTCAAGGGACCATAAAGGGGCAGGAAGTTTAGTGAGAGAGAAAAAAAGCCTCCGGTTGCAGCACACCTCACATGGATTTTTAATCCATGTGGGTAGATCTCTTCAAATCCACTACAAAGTGACCAGATTCTACAACAATCTTTATTCTAGCCCTGTGGGGGATGGCTAGTATTCACAGAGAATAATGTCAGCCCCCCTGGGCAATAGGTGTGTGTGTGCATATGTATGTGTTCTTATTCCCCCTCGACACACAGCCGTTATGTGGTGACAGTGTTTATATGGGCAGTGTGTATGTGTGTTCTTATTCCCCCTCAACACACAGCTGATATGTTGTGACAGTGTTTACATATACATTGTATGTGTGTGCATATGTATGTGTTCTTATTCCCCCTCAACACACAGCTGTTAGTGGTGACGTTGTTTACATGGATACTGTGTATAGTGCTGACTGCTGCTGATCTTCTTCCTGAGGGGAATGCTGCCAGGACTGACATTTCCAGTGGACTCATCGCCAACTCACCCTGGTTCATAATTCCATACCCAGGTCAGTACAGTTCGGCGTAGGTTAGTTGGGAGTCTGAGCAGGTTGGAAATACAGCACATTATGCTAATAAATTCTCAAGAAAATCTCAAATACAATATTGATGAAATAGATTGGTATTCATTACGTTACAAATGCAGTACGACAATTAACTATTGGTATTTCTTTTGCATATATTATCAATGAAGGTGTTTATTAATTAGTGGATATAATAATGATTACAAATGGTTACTCTACTTCTAAAGAATACCGGTACTGGATTAGATCTGGACGATTACTGTAGTCCAGGTTAAATTAAGTATGATTTGTTGCTTTGTCTGTCCTTCTCACTACTGGAAGCCATTGTTATTTTGCTAACATATCTAGCACATGTCAATAAACACAGGCTCAGTGAATCACTTAGCCTTTATGATAATGCATAACAGAAGCCTGGGAAAACATGTGGTGGTCTTCAATGAGAGACGAGTGTTCAATGAAGCAGTGGATGCGAGTATTTACTTACAGTATATTAAGGACCCTGTGATCGTGTATGAAAATTGGAGGCTTCTGAATTCTCCTGACCATGCCATGAAACAAGCTCCTTCCAAATAGATGTGTGTGTTTCGTAGCAATATTTGAAGGACTCGTTAACTTCCATTTTTCTGACTACATCACAGGGTCCCTTAAAGCTATACTGTATCATAATTACCAATTGTACAGTAAACCTACTTGAAACCTGCAAATGATACACCATAAAAGATCATTAACAAGCCCTTCCATGAAACAGACAGTGAATCAATCTCTCTAATAGGACATTTGGGAGTACAATAGTAATTTTCTTTTACTCTGCAAGAGCTACACCATTGAAGAACATTAACAAGCCCTTCCATGAAACAGACAGTGAATCAATCTCTTTAATTTACAGGACAGTGGGGCATGCCAACAGTAAGCCTGGGGTCCGCTATGGGAATGATAGCTAGTGTGATAGCGTCTATCATAGAGAGCATCGGTGACTACGACGCCTGCGCCAAGCAGTGCGGTGAGTGTCTGACGGGTTCCATCCAACCACGGTCAAGATAGACCTAGACCGTGCCTCCTCCAACACACCCACACGCTCAGCTAGACTTGCCATGTGGCCGTGTGGGTCCAGGGCCTGATTTAGGAGTGGGCAAAGTGGCCAGCTCCCCACGGGCCTCCACAGTCAGGGGACTTCCACATTATGAGCAAACTCCTAGTCTCCAGTCACTCTCCACATAAATACTACAATTGTATAATATTAAGTTCTCCTCTTTAATCAATTACCGGTATATACAGGTTTATTGAATATTTATTAAGCATATTTTTATGCAATTGAGCAAAAAATGTATATGTATATAAATAACATTAATATTACTCCATCAGGGAACTAAGGCAGGTAAAAAAGGGTCTTAGTAAAAAGTTACCCAACGAAATTTTCATCAACATCTGGTTTTTTGTTGATCGATTTTATATTTTGCTTTATTATTGATTGAACCACTGAAAATAATTTCCCTTATTTTATTAACATATATTTAGGTGTGTGTGTATTATGAAAAGTTTTGAACTAAATATACTGTACAGTATATCTATAGCTTCGCAAGTCTCTAATATTCACAGTTTAGCTTTTCACATGGTTCAAAATGTTTCTGAAATGTATAGTTTCAAATTTTTCTCGGGGGGTTTACAGCGCCCCCCCCCCCTGAACCCTCCAGCTGATCAGGCTCTCTTTGCTCGCTACCCTATCCATTTGCTAAAAATTATAACTATTGGGGCCTCCACATACAAAGGTACCGTACAAACTGCCCATGGGTCTCCTTAGGAGTAATAAATCCGGCACAATATAGGTCAGTCCATGTAGATTTGATACTATATTTTACTCCTCTTCTCGGGTTTTATTTTATGATTTGCAATGCATTAATGGCAATCTCATACGCCCACACACACACATACACGGCCCGGTTGTGTAGTGGTTAGCGCGCTCGGCTCACAATCAAGAGAGCCCAGGTTCGAATCCCCGGTCGGGTGGAGGCAATTTGGGATTATATTCTTAATCCCCTGTTCACCTAGCAGAGAATAGGTACGGGACGTAAGTCGAGGAGTTGTGACCTCGCCATCCCGGTGTGTGAAAAGGTTCCAGCCTTACCCAAAGATCGGTCACTAAGAGCTCTGAGCTCCTTCCGGGAGGGTAACAGTGATCAAGATCGTAGATGAATTACACATGTTATACTTGGGGTTAGTCTGTTTAGTTTTTATTCATATTTACTCCTTTTAAGTTTTGTTTTATAATTTACAGTACATAAGTAGCAACTAGCAATCTCATACACCCACACACATAATATAATACTATACTTGGGTTTTGGTTTGTTTAGATTTTATTCATATTTGGTGTCGTTTTTCTCAGTTTTTGTTTATACCCTTCACAATGCTTAAGTTACAATAGTTATAGTGATACAATACTCATGCACTCGCACACATTTACTAAGAATTGGGGTTTAAGATTTGATTCATATTTGCTGTTTTGCTCTCCCTCTTTCACAATGGGCCCTTGATATAACACATATCATATAATTTAATACTTTCCAACAAAGGCCCAGTAGATTACTTATTCTGTATGATACTGAATAACAGAATCCTGGGAAAACATTTGGTCTTATGCAATGAAGGACTCAGAGTGAAATGAAGTGGTGGATGCTAAATATTTATTTGTGGTATATCAAGGGTCTAATGGCGTCTGTTTTCTTTTCCTTTCATCACCTGTTCCTTGTTATGTCAGCCTCAGTTGTCCCGCAGGCTACCTTTGTAGATTGTAGTGAAGGTATTTGCCAACCTGAATTAATAGCAGTATACTGTTCTGTAGTGTATATCTGTTGTACTTATATGGCCTGGTGGTGTGTGTATACAGGTGTGGGTTCCCCTCCATACCATGCAGTGACTCGGGGTATAGGGGTGGAGGGGCTGGGCTGTGTACTGGCTGGAATCTTTGGCACCAGTTCGGGTACAGCCTCTTACACTTCCAACATCGCTCTCATCAGTATCACCAAGGTTAGGAACTCCTAAGTACAAATGCTGTACTTTTCTTGTCTTCGATTGCATTACATTTACAAAGAAAACCAAGAAACTGTACGAGGAATCCAGAATGTTAATTTTTGCTAGGTAAAAAAAAAAAAAAAAAAATGAGACTTGCTACAGAGCTCATTTGGTGCAGGTGGGGTGTCGTCGTATGGTGCTGTGGAGTGGTGGGATCATGTTGGTTGTGGGCCTCCTCGCTAAGCTGTGTGCAGTGTTCGCCACCATCCCAGAACCTGTACTGGGGGCCAACCTCATGTTTATGTTTTCGCTCATCACCGGCATCGGACTCTCCACGATCAGGTTCGTCTCCTCTCTAGTGTTCTCTTGTGGTAATTTTCTTCAAATTATTATTATCATGTTCAACGTTATTTATTATATTATGGTATCAATATATTCTTGTTGTCATTTTCCTTGTATGATTATTATTGTGGTTTACCAATATCTATTATTTTATGTTACCAGTATTGTATTGTCATTTTTCTTGCTCAGGCATTATTTTGATTTACATGAATCCTGTTATTTTATGGTATTGCCCTGTCATCATTTTCCTTGTGTGATCATTACTGTGGTTTATTTATCATTTTATGTTATTGTCTTGTTCTGTATTCTGTTGTTGATCTCTACTTTCAGGATCATCAATCTCAACTCATCCAGAAACCAATTTGTCCTCGGCTTCTCTATCTTCATGGGACTTGCTGTGCCAAATGTAAGTGCTGGAGACTTGAACTACATCCTGTATATACACTCAGATACCATAGTCTCTAGCCCACCTGAGTCGAAGCCCGAGATCTGAAGCAGGCGGTTTCTGGACGACAGCCCACCCAAAGCTTCCATTGGTTCGAGATGTGTGTTCATGCTCGCCTAGCAAGCGGGAGATCCCGGGTTCGATTATCAAGTCAGTGGAATTGTTGGACAACTTTCCAAGCCCCCTTTGTCCCTGTTCACCTAGCTGCCTAGCAGAACGTAGGTACCCGGCTGTAAGAGCAAGGATTGCAACCTTATACGCTGGGGGAAGATATGTTGATGTAGCAAGACTGATTGCCATAATGACCAACACCATGAGTCGAAAGGCATAAAGTCCAAAATCTTGATGTGTGTAGCCTTATGATGGTTAGGGTGGCCTGTTCTCCAGAAACCGCATACTTCAGATCTCAGGCTTCGACTCATGTGGGCTAGAGATTATGATATTTAAGTGTACAGTAGACCCTTGATATAATGGTAATAGGTACTTGGTACCCACCACTTCATATGACACTGAGTCCCTCACTGGAGATCAACATGTGTTTTACCAGGCTTCTGTTTTTGATAATGTACAGACTAAGTGATCTACTGGGCCTGTGTTAAATGACTAGTGATGAATAATGACAGTATAATATCGAGGGCCTATTGTATACACACATACACATGCATACGTTGGCCCCACCACCTAACTAGAATCTCAGAGTATTTGGGAGTGAGGTGACTGTTTGTGATGGAACAGTACTCAGTGACTTTTCTCATACATAGTTCCATGATATGGCTCTCCAGTGAGGGAGTAAGACTTCAACATAATTGTATCATTTTCAGACTAAAATTTCTTTTGAAAGTGTGTCTGACTTGACACATGTTGTTTAGTTGCACAGGCATATTTAGCAACCAAATCTGCTCTTTGCATATTTTTTGTGTGTTCCAGTCCTTTTCACATCAATCTGTGCCACCTAATTTTGTTACAGTGGTTGACTCGTCACCCGCTTGCCATCCAGACTGGTTTTACCATAATGGACCAAGGCCTCATGGGGCTCCTGCAGACTAATATGTTCGTGAGTGGATTCCTAGGCTTCTTACTCGACAATACTCTCCCAGGTCTCGTACTTTAGTTACGTTCTTATTGAATTGTTTATATATTTATTAATAGCATCATTGACTTCTTCTTTGGCAATATAATGATAGTATTTTTTAAGTGTAAATACAGAAACGTCTTGCCTTTCAAAGTGAGGGAATGGGGAAGGCATAGTTACACCACTGCTTTCTAAGAAGACTGTGATCCTACAGTGAACCATAACACGTGATTTGTGTGTCTGAATGTGTGGACAGAGAAGTATGAACTGTGTGTGTGAGTGTATGTTGGTGTATTTATATATGCTTGTGGATGTATATGTCTCCAAGGACCTGTGTATTGTAATGTCAACATTTATTATTCTTCTCACAGGGACACTGGAAGAGCGAGGTCTGACACACTGGAATTACTTCTTGCAAGCTCACCAACCCAAGTCTGTCAGTAGCACCACCAAGGAATCACCAGAGGACATATGCTACAACATTCCCTTTGGCATGGATGCTATCAAGAGGTTGGGGTTTAGAATTCATCTGTCTATTTAATTATATAAAAAAAAAATTATCTCCATCTATTGTTTTTTATAGTTGTATATATTTGTCGTGCACTTTGCCTTAAATATAATTTCATTTCCCAAAAAGGCCAAAAAATTATATGAGGAAGCTAGTATAGTTTTGCCATGATAAAAAAAAATGGAACATACAGAGTGTCTCTTCTTGGACAGATTGTACTTATACTGTGACATATACAGTACTGTTATATTTTCTGGTGCTAGTCCAAGTATTCATTAGTATATAAAACAAACTGTGTTGTGTGTGTATGAGTTAACTGGGATAGTCCATTAGACACATTGTGTTCAGTGTTTAAAGGTTATAATTACAGTACCACAGTTCTATATGTTTTTTTTTGTTTTTTTTTTTGCAGGTGGAGCTGGACCAAGTGGGTGCCATTCCTTCCCACATATCAAGGGTTAAGAAGGACCAGAAAGGTGGGAGATGCATCCGCCTTGAACAAAATGGAGACCACACACTAAACTATAACACCTCAACATATTGACGCCACACGAACCTCATGCCACGAAGTCACTAAAAATCTCAGTTCACTTTCTGGTTGTGCAGAAAAACTTTAGTGGTGCATATACATAACTCATTATTACTCTTCCGATCGTTCGACGTCTCTTGATACTGGTACAGTGTAAAATTAGCTCCTCCAATTCACTTTGTGTAACACCTAAGACCCTTTCCTTATATCACTTGAGTATGTTTTTGAAGTATAATTACTGTACTTCAATTAAGTGTTTTTTATATTATTGATAACTGAGGGAATTGATTTTGTGAATGTTTCTTTTTCTTTTCATATTGATTATACGCTTCCGATGTCTGCTGGTACAGGTCAGTGTCTGAATTTCTGCTGAACCACCTGCGGCGTCAAGTCTGTAGCAGTATTGTGGTTCAGAAATATCTTGAGAGAACGGTAGTATTAATTTGTTATTTTGGTAATCCTTCAGTTGGCTGTTAGTTGAGGTTCTAAGTTACCGTTTCGCAAGATTTTTTAGTCTACGATAAGAGATTGGTTATATCTTTGCTGTGCAGTAGTCAGTAATTTTTTTAATACTACTACTAGTAATTTAATAATGTAATACTATTGCGTGATCATTATTGAAAATAATATAGTGCACTATTTGGCAATTCACATTTCTAAAGAGTAAAGTTGAAAGAAATATCCTTAAAATGACACCTTTTGTTTATTTAGTAAGAATAATTAATATTTAGGGCAATATTTTATAGTGTATGTAATTATTGGTTAAGGAAAATTTGGAATAATTGAATAAAATTTAAATAGGAAAGAATTATTGTAAAAATAATTACAAGTTAAAGAGATGGCTGTGTTAATGTAGCCTAGTTATTATTAGGAAAAAAAAGGAGAGATATACAATTTTCTTTGTTGATTTAATACATGTTTGTTTCATTCCTGCTTACTTCGTGGTTCAGAGGAGTCCAACCTGCAGGGTAATAGTTTTTAAAATAAAATAAACACCTCAATTTTTAACCTGCCTGTGCTTTTGTCCACCGGTGTAATAAAAAAAGAAGTAGACTGTGCTCTCGAGAGGAGCGTGTCAGAATCATTGTTGGTCGATTCCCCATCAGTCAGTGAAGATGGGTTACTATAAGAATCTTGATAGTAGCAAGGCCATTCTTATAGGAGTTTTGGACTTGGTCGTCACCAGCAGAACCGTAGATATAGAGAGTTTGGCCAACCATCGGACAGGCGCCATGTTGTTTGTTACCCAAGTAGACGGACATACTCATAGCTTATACTACGCGTCAGTTTTGTAGGCAAAATAAATGGTTAGACAGTAATCATAATTTAAAGTTACATCATTATGCTTAATTAAGGGGTACTTAATTTTTGTTGCATTGGAGTGTCTTGATTCCTCTCAAGTATGCCAGGAAACTGGACCTGATAAACAAATATAATAGTGTTCTGTTGCTTGGAATAGTTTGGAGGAATCATTTGCCCCACATTTACCAACACTGTAATTCCCACTTAACATAACATTAGACAGTGCAATTAAAAATAAATGGAAATGTTCTTTTTGGTGAATTGGAGTGCCTTCATTCTTCCAAAGTATACCAGGAAATAGGACCACATTGAGACTAATACCTGTGTCCTGTTCCTTGGAATAGTTTGGAGGAATTAGTTGCTCCAGATTTACCAACAAGAAAATCTCCTCCTAAGTGCTAACTACTGTACAGTCTCCTCCACTCCTGCCTTCACCACAACAGTGTTGCCATCGTGTGTCCCCCAAATTGTGTGAACCACCACCTGTTTTGAGACTCAGATTCGAAACATATGCCAAGACCCTGGCATATGTTTCGGATCGGAGTCTCGAAACTGGTGGTTCACACGATATGGGGAGGAGGGGGAGACATTGGGAAAGCTGATGTCGTGAACACAGGAGTGGAGGAGATGTACAGTCACGAGCATAAGTTTCTTCACCCCCATGGCGAGAATGAGGTCGAAGTTGTGGTTGGAGACGGGCCTGGCAAACGAACACTGGGAGTCAGTATCTCATGACGGCGTAAAATTTGTTGTATTCAAGTGAACACATCTAGTGACATGAAGCATCATCCGAACATTATGAACTGGTCCATTTTTGTTCGTCCAGTCCATATCCAACCACGACTTCGACCTAACTCTCGCCAGGGGGGTAAAGAAACTTATGCTCGTAACTGTGTACCTTGTTCACTCTAAGCTGACGTGAAATTGCAAACCCCAACCTCTATATAAGTCTGAAAGGGCTGAAAAAAAATGTGCTGTAATTTTCCCACCTATTATATATTCAAAGGCTTGTTGTCATATCTGTAAAAGAGTTTATGCTTGATATATATAGAATGTATGAATGAAGCAACAAAAGATGAAACTATATGCCTTTGACAATACAAGTTTTTGGCCCCAAACCATCGCCAAAAAACTGTGATCCCCAACCAAACTTTTGCTATTTTTTCTTCTTTGTTTAGACATATATCATTGGTATATATATAATAATGAAACACAAGATTTGGATGTGGAGCAAGTTTATTATTTTATGCAGCATATTGAAACACAGAGACTTTGGCATTATTCTTTATTTACATAATAATACAACATACAAAATGTCAGTAAAATATACAACTTCAACCAAAAGGTAAAAAATTGGTAATAGTCAAGCGTTTATCCATAATCTGCTTTCGACTCCCGAGGTTTTCGGAATGCAATGTTTTATAGCGTGACATGTTTTGTACGAATTTATTGTTCATAACCGTCGCAAATCCATGTTTTGGGAGATATCACCCCCCCCCCTCTGCCTCCCCCAACTCAATCTCCAAAAACACATCATTTTCGCCATATTGGAACTAAATTTGTCTGAAAAACACTACAACACAATAAATAGAATTAGGTAGACCTCCTCTGACCTAATCTAACCTAATCAGGACCACGGCAAACTACCGAGACCTAACCTTAGCAAAATACGGGGCCTAGATGTAAACATTTGGTGGCCATCTTGAATTGATATTATTATACTGGAACCGACGGTTCATGTTAATGCATTTGCGACAGAAATAATGGGAGTGATTCTGGACAAACGCTTGACTAGTACCAAAAATGTTTATTACAGTAAATGCAGAAATGAGGGTGGGAATGGTAATGTTTTGGGGGACTCTCAATCACTTCAAGGATTCGAGTCTTTGAATATTAAAGAGTATTATGTTATGCCTAAGGTAGTTGAAAAACTCTTTTCAACCCCCTAGAGGCCTAGAATATTTTATAGCTATCTATAACTTTATACGTGTAATAACCTAACTTCGAAATAATAAAAACTCCCCAAATGTCATAGAATAACTTCATCTATATCTACTGAATATGTCCTATGATTTGTGAAAATCATTTTTGAAATCCCCTGTATATGAAATATTGAGTGCTCCTATCAACTCTTACATGGGGGTTATTGTATAGAAAAATGGCGACCGAGTAGTTTGGCGGGTGTTGCAAGCTCTCCAGAAGGTAAGAAGCACACGAGAGGGCTCAGAAGAGCAATGTCCAGCAGCATAATAGCGATAAAAGAAGAGTCGAACTGTGAGGTGGGACAGGGAAAGAAATGTGCGAGGAAAGACTATAATTATGAGGAGCAGGGTTGTGAAGTGAGTGGATGGACAGGGAATTATATATATCTGTGCCCTAGAATACGGCAGAACGGGACAAAAAAGTACACAAGGATAGCACATTAGATTACAGTAAGAAACCTAATTAAACTAGGATCCCACTTGATTACTGTCCTGTTGGATATATATAGTTTTCATGAAATTTTCTGTTGTGTGAATGTGTGTATGGGGGAGGGGGGATGAAATATAAAAAAATCCCATTCTCTAACATGAGAATCGAACTGCTCCCATCCAGCCCAAGAATTCTATAAGGCTCTGCTGGTTCCATCAATTGCCAACTTCTGTCCCCACCCATTACTCAACTGAGTCGAATAGTCGATTCAGTTGAACTGACAGACATCATAGTCATACCACTGGCTTTTCTTGAATATTGTCTTCTCTGTCGTCCGAACTTGCAACGGAGCCCCAATTCTGATTCATTATATTGCAAATTCATATGTAAAATATAACTATGAGTACATCACTACATACCTGTATATTTATTTTCATGCCATTAAAAAAAATAATAAATAAACTTGTTCGGAGCCATGTGCTGCCAAAGAACTTCTTGGAAGTTGGGAACTTAGATAACAATAAATAACATGTAACGTTAGGGGAAGGTGCATTCACCCTGTAACTTTAAACATTGCTTTGATTGCATCTTTTTCATATGAAGACCAATGCGTAACAAATCTCTTAAAGCTGTAGGGAACTTAAGGACTGATTTTATTAGGTAATGCAAGGAAAACAGCAACAACAACATCAACAAGATAAAAACACTGAGTCTGTGGGCCATATTCAAGAACATTCATGGTGCATACGATGGTGTAGTACCGATACGATGGCTGCATATACACACAATAGAGCCATCGTATTGGTACCACGGTATCGTGAACACTACGAATGTTCTTGCATACGGCACTGAGTGACAAATTAAGTGGAAAGTAAAATGTTATCAGCTCAACCGCTAACCCCAATTAAATTATTAACCATATTATTTTATTTCAAGGTCGCATTGACAGTGCGTACAAAAGATGTCATAGTATCTAAAATTGGCTACATATTACACATCAAACTGCATGTATTTGATATTTATCTGAATGGAATTTGCTATGATTAATTAATTAACCCCAACTGCCGGGCAAAGTAGACAACGACGACGACGCCATTTTGAAGGTAAACAAAATAATAATTGCTCCTTATGGTAGCTTATTAGTTAGTTGTGGTTGTAGTAGCAGTGATACTATGTTAGGATTAATGCTCTTTATATATCATAGAAAACGTGGTAAAGAAATCAATTGAATACATACACTAGGAAACCCACCACTAATGAAACTAAAGTACGTATTCAAGAACATCCGGTAAATATTGAAAGAATTGCCGTTATCGCGTACGGTTTTTCTACCTTCATTACCCACTTATTTAGACCATTCTAAGACTATGGTAAATATTGAAAGAATTACCGTTATTGCGTACGGTTTTTCTACCTTCATTAACAGGGAATATTCTAATTGGGCATTTTGAAATTAGCCTGACCTTACCTAACCTAACCTAGACCACATCAGACTACCGGGACCTAACCTGGGCAAACCACCGGGACCTAACCTTGGCAAACTACCGGGAAATAACCGTGGTAAAGTACAGGAAATGACCGGGGCAAAATAATGGGACCTAGCCAGATCTGGTAACACTGCTACAAAATGGTAAGGTATTTATTGAAAGAATTACCGTTTTGCAGCAGTGTTGCCAGATCCGGCTGGGTCCCAGTATTTTACCCCTGTCATTTATTGTACTTTATCACGATTATTTCCCGGTAGTTTGCCCAGGTTAGGTCCCGGTAGTCTACCCAGGTTAGGTCCCGGTAGTCTGATGCGGTCTAGGTTAGGTTAGGTAAGGTCAGGTAAGGTCAGGCTAATTTCAAAATGCCCCATTAGAATATGCCCTATCTTGGAAATGGGGCATTTGCGGAGGAAATGCCATAGAAGAAAATAGTCTTAGAATGGTCTAAATAAGTGGGTAATGAAGGTAGAAAAAACGTACGCAATAACGGTAATTCTTTCAATATTTACCAATGGTAATTCTTTCGATAAATACCCTATTTTCTTCTATGGCATTTCCTCTGCAAATGCCCCATTTCCAATATAGGGCATATTCAAATGGGGCATTTTGAAATTAGCCTGACCTTACTTGATCTTACCTAAACTAACCTATACCGCATCAGACTACCAGGACCTAACCTGGGCAAACCACCGGAACCTAACCTGGGCAAACTACCGGGAACTAACCGTGGTAAAGTACCAGGAAATGACCGGGGCAAAATACAGGGACCTAGCCGGGTCTGGCAGCACTGCTACAAAACGGCAATAGTCTAGATAAATACCGGAATCTGTTGTGTGGTAATGTGATTCCTCCAAATTATGCCACGAAACAGATCCCTATTAGTATCACTGGGGTTGTCTGTTTCTTGGCATAGTTTGGAGGAATCAGTAAGTTAGCCTTCTATATTTGCTTCATTAGTGATGGGTTTCATAGTGGGTTTCCATATGTAGATAAACAAGAGAGCTATCTTACCAGGACCACACCATCGTATACACCACGGATGTTCATGAATACATACCTTAAGTAAGTTTTCCTAGTGTATGTACCGGTATTTAATTGATTCCTTTAACACGTCTTCTATGATATATGAAGAGCATGAATCTCTATATAGTCCTGTACTGAGGGAAGGGCATCACAGAAATGTTAAACCACCACTATTGCTTCTGTACAGTCAGTGAAGGAAGTGTTAGAACCACTCTTACATGGAAATTAACAATAACTATGCATAGGGCAGTTCCAATACTTTTTTTGCCAAATGTAAATTTCCCCCGTAGCCTAGGTGGGGTTTGGTTTGTGGTTGACCTACATTGGCTACTAATAAAGATGAGGATTGTGTACAAGATATGTCTTCTAACATTTCGAACCTTGAAATTTGGATAACCAAAATATTAAAGAATTTTTTAAGAGGTTTTCAAGTAAATACCTCTATGGAACTCAGGCATAGTGATGAACAATACAGGTTAAATGAGCCGATGAGCAATCTGACAATGGGTTTCAGAGCATTTGAAAGGTGTGCACCAAGGCTCTTAAATTGATTACCATTAAATGTCAGGAGTAGTGAAAATTGCATGATTTTTAAGAAAAGATTGAAAACACACCTGTTTGCTGAGGGTACGACAAGGATGATATGAGCATTAGAAGTGATTATAGTGTTTAATAATATTGAGGGAGGCCCTGTGGAGCACCATCTGCTGGTGGAGCAGGGCATAGAATATCTTACAAACAAGTAAACAAGTAGCAAGTATGGTTGATTCACCAATATACTTTTCTAGTGTATTTTCCTCGGGTACTTGAAATTTGGCTAAGATAATGGTACTGGTAATAGTAATGATGATGAATATTTTTGTATTTTGACAGCCATGGACCTTTTAAAACAAGAAAAGGGAAAGGCAGATGGCGAGATGGATTCAACTCAAACAGAAGAGGAAGAAAAAGCGAAACGAAAGAAGATCATGAAAAAGTTGGAGAAGATAAAGCTGCAGAGAAGTTTAAGTCACTGCCGTTTCTCGCCAGGTAATAATTTAAAATATAATTATGAGATCTTTTTGGTTCCTTCTGATATTGTCTTATTTTTTTTGTTTTATTACCTTTATAGGCCTATATAAGTTTGATCTTAGGGCCCTATGCAAAAACATTCATGGAGCATACGATGGCAAGGTACCGGTACGATGGCTCTATTGTTTTTCTATGGAGCCATTGTACAGTCGGCAAAAAAAGTTTCGTTACCATCCCTAAAACAGTGTGATGTAATGCTGGTACGCCTGACTGGTGAGTGTCGTACCTCCGCCACCCTCCGGCCTTCATAAGTCCGTGCCCCTGGCCACTGCCCCTCAGTGTGTCATGGGCAGCCAAGTAGGAATGACGTTCTTTCAGCCAGTGCTATATTTTCTGGGTATTTCACGGTTATCCTTGTTCTAAAATACTCAAACGCATTTCCTTATGTTTAATAATGAATAGTTAAATAGTAAGAGTTCTTCAACACTCAAAATTTAATTTAAAATCAGCTAAACTTTTGATATAAAAAAGTTGACACTGCCTTGGCAATGACGATTCCCGTCCAGCATGTCCCGGATGACACGAGTCACAGCTGCACGTCGGTGGAGTACCAACCCTACCGGGCTTACCCATGTTAAAATTAACGTAGGGGTGGTAACGAAACATTTTTTGCCGACTGTACCAGTATCACGCCATTCCATACATCATGAATGCTCTTGAATATGGTCTTTAGTATGATATATTGTATAAACTATCAGTATATATGACATAAGCTGTGATGCCTTGCTCCCACTGAGAACCCCCACCCCCTCCCCTGCCCTGCCCTGGTAAACAAGTCTCTGGGTGGTATTATTAAACTAATTCGTAGAAATGTTCTCTCCATTGCGCAATTCCTATCATATTCCTGTGTGAATTTAGCAACGAAGTACCATTTCCTTGAAGAAGTTTAATAATACAACCCTAAGGTTCTCCGTGTTCCAACACTCCCTTTCACATGGTCCAGTTCTCTTCTTTCTCTCATAATTTATCTCCCTTACTTAATCTTCTACCCTGTTCACATCAGGGGCCTTTCACATCAGACTCCTCAATTTCTCTCCCATACCGGTACACCGTTGTAAATTCCTCATTTTGCAATTTCTCCATGTGTCCAAACTACTTCAATGTATAGTTTTATACAAATCACATCTCATAAACATTCTCGCTTTCTTACTACGGTATTGCTATACAAGGTATGGAATGGAGTGAAAAATTTTCTGTAAGTATACATTTTTCAGGAAATGATGTTCGAGCTGTGTTTGAAATGAAGATTAAAAAATTGAAGAAGAATAACCGAGAGCTTGCTAAAGCTCTCTCTGATCAGAAGATTGAAACAAATCAATGGTATGTGGAGATTTTATTTACAATTTCTTGTGTTTTTGTATATTTGTCATCTGCTGGTAGTTACTACCATATGAGGAGTGAGTTTACCTCTCCTTTGGTGACTAGGCCTAGGACCTACATGTTCCTATACAAATTTTCATAGCCGAGTACAGTACAAGTACACTTGTGCATAAAAGTTTGCTCTCCTCTATTCAACCTTTCTCAGTATACTTGGACCTTGAAAATCAGTTTGGTGACTCCAAATTAACACACAAAGGATTACATTAAAATGTCATTAGTGCTTGTTACTTTGGAGTCCCCAGATTCATTCCTAAGGTCCATGTATAGAGAGAATAGTATTAGGGGCAAACAACCTTCTATACATGGATGTGCTTAGTGTATAAGAACTCTCTTAGTTTACTCTAGTACTCGTAGTCTACATACCAAAATTTCATAGTGATGTACAGCCTTAGTGTTGGTGCTGTCAATTATGTCACATTATAGTATCATATAAACTCAATACTGCAATATGTTCGCTAATAGAGTACACATTCAGCACCTCATACAGTAAAATGTACTGGACTACGCATACCACAGGGACAAATTGGACTAACGAACAGCACCCTGGAATGTAAAATGTTCGAGTGTAGAGACCTCTGTATCGTGCATCACTATAGTTATATAAGTATAACGGTATTTAGATTACTTTCTCTAGTACCAAGGATTAAAGTATGTTAGTATTGTGTTGAGTATATACAGTACACCCTCACTAAGTCGGATATCGGATAACTCGGATGCTGTCAGTGTCTCGGATACATATAAATAACTTGGACTTATGCGGAGATTTTCCGGGTGCATCATCACAAAGGCATACAGCCTGAGAAGTGACACAAGTTGATTTTGTACAAAACTCGAATTACCATCTCTATGTTTATCTATCTATAAAACTCTGACGCCTCATTCCCTCCAGGTACACTCCCCCAAGGGGGTGGCCACGGCAGAAGTGTTTCCAGTTTTCCCTGTTCCAACACTCCCTCCTTACTTGGTCAAACCCTACTCTGCCCCTCACGTTTCTCTCCCTTATATACTCTTCCACTCTGTTCTGCCATATAACCACATGTCTAAACCACTTTAATATATTACACTTCACCCTCTCAACCACTCCACACTCAATACCTATTGCCTTCTCACTCATACCACATCTCTCATACACACTATCTATCTATAGCTCTGACTCCTCGTTCCCTCCGGGAACTCCCTCCAATGGAGGGGTGGCCACGGCAGAAGTGTCTCCAGTTTTCCCTGCTCCAACAATCCCTCCTTACTTGGTCAAGCCCTACTTTGCCCCTCACGTTTCTCTCCTTTACATACTCTTCCACTCTGTTCTGCCATCTAACCATCATACACACACTCATTACTTTCTCCATCCCACCTGGTCAGTCCACATGCCATACATTTATACCCTATGTCGACTGACCACATATATAATTATGCTTGTACCATAACAGGTATGTATAAGAAACTCAATGTTTTGATTTACTTTACTTTGTTGCCTGAAAAATAATGATGTACTGATATGTAATTTGCTGTGTCACTGCCACTGACCGAGCCACGGAGCCACATATGTATTGGTCATGATGGTATCACCATGGTGACTCCATGTAGTGTTCCATTATCCTTTGTCAAACTTGATCTTTGCTCTGTTATTATAGTTGTCTGCATAGGAGATGCATCTTTAATGTGAAATAAGATGCACTATGCGCTCTGTCTATAACTGGTGGCCATAGTTGTTTGGATCAACCCTAAAGCATGGCCAATTGTTGCTGCCTTTCTCCTTTCTCTTAACAATATTGACTCTCATGTAATTTGATGATCTGTCTTTTCTTTGCATTGCTACTAATATCACTTGAAAGCTTTCTCTTCAGTGCCATTAAAATATCAAAAATATCAAAAAAATATCAGCAGTAATGTGTCCGTGTGGCAACAAGTCCGCTGCGACTGACAAACTGACCGATACCAGCTCTGCTGCTCTGATTCCCACACTTCATTACCTATCACCACACCACAATACCTTATTTCATGCTATTCTACATTATTAGATATATTTCTGCAGTATGCTATCCTCTTTATTTTGTGAAATTGTCATGTTTTTTTGTGTGTGTCGCTGTGTATGGGAACCAGAGATACGAGTGAAAGCACACATAGTTTTGAGGGCGGGTGTGCATGCGATCAGTTGCACGCATCAAATTTAAGACCTCAGATCTTCGAATAACTCTACAAGGGTCTTGCCCCCCCAATTGATCTGAATTAGCGAGGATTTACTTTATACAGTATATAATATTTTCTCTTTAATGCCAGGGAATTAAGTATGTTATTATTGTGTTGAGTATATAGATATATTGTTTTCTTCTAAACATCAAGGTACAGTGAAACAGTGCGCTTGAAGGCTGAGCTGCAGGAGGCACAAGAGAAGCTGCTTTCTTATGCTGATGACAACTTCAACAACATTGTCATGCGTGAAGTACAGAAGCAGCTCATGGTAATTAGGTTTCTTCCTTGTACATTAATTACCTACCCAATATATACTGTATAAGTATTAAAGTTCTGAAAATAGTTCTGACTCATTCTGCAATCTTGAACCACAAATACAGTAAACTCTTGATATAACGCAAAAAAATATGCCAGTACTGTACTTGTATTCACCACTTTCTTTTCTACCCACAGTCCCTCATTGATGACCCCCAAATGTTTTCCTCCTTTTGAAAACCTATTACCATTGTAATTAAGTTATCTAATGTTCCCGTATATTGAGGACCTGCTCTAAAGGAGGCTTGAAGATGTAGCTTAAGTTAATTATGGTTGCATTTTTGTGTACAGCCTAGCATATTTCTGAGCAAAATACTAAGCATACAGTTATTTTTCTCATATATGCATCAATTTACTGAGTGATTGCAGGAAAAAGAAAACTCATAATATGAGCAACTATGCTTCATAGCCAAATACCAGGCACAATTAACTGCAGGTGTTTTGTTCACCCTTGTCTATTTAAATGATTTCTGTTTGATAGGATATTACAGGACTTTAAGATCGGTATAAAGCCTTTCTCACATTATAAACTTGATTGCAGGAACTCGGTCAACCCATAAATGCAGCCCTCAGTTCGGCCATAGAAAATGTCGTCAAGGGAGTTGAATCTCTCACTAAAGCCAAGCAAATGGCCTCCAGCATCTCAAATGGTACTAATCATACTTCATGGAGCTCTTCCATGTCCAACTCTCTACCTCGAACATCTGGTAAGTAAACCTCAATATGGTGGAATAATCTGAAAAATTGATCAACACACCCACACACACACAATAAATACCATATTTTTATGTAGCTAACAATAGATTTACATGGAGAGAAATAAACAGAAGGATCATCATTTCATCAATGTTTTTTCTAATTGGGAATGATAATACAGTGCTGCATTCTTTCATTCTTTATTTTAGGATCAAGGTTGCCTCTAGCCCCAGGCAGCTCGAATTCCTCACCTCAGCGTGCTGTGCTTCCCATGGTGAGCGGACATGTGTTACAGCCAGCTCGTGTTCCCATTCAGAAGTTAAATATAGCATGGCAGAACAAGATTAGGGAACGTAGTCAAGGTGAGTCACATAGAGTAAGTTGAGCTTACCCATGTGTTCATCAATTTAACTGTTATTGCTGCTCTCCAAAGGCAGATGGTTTCTGCCCCATAGACCCTCAGTATGCTCTATGAATTTGTTTTCTATGCTGGTATATTTTTATACACTCCCTCATACTGTATGTGGACAAATGTTTCATGTACTGTAGCCTTCTGTCGAAAATTCAATCCTCGTGTCACCACAGCTGTCAGACAGGGTGAGCCAGCAGGTATGATACATAATAATAATTGGTAATGCAAAATAAATCTTTAAAAGTATAGACCTTAATATCTGTTTCTTTTCACAAACGTTTCAGATTCTAAGGACAAGGATATGGAATTGAGCATCATAGGAGAACAGTCGTCAATGACACCAGGAAGTGATGTGGAGTCCAGCATAACACAAGATTCTCTGGCAGACACTGATGAGGCATCCAGTTTTATGGAAGATGTTATAAATGATTTTTCTCCTCAGGTCAGTACTTTAATTACTTGGCTAACTGCTTTCTTGCCCACCCAGAATAGATGAATTACAGTAATTATAAGACTGTTTAACATCCATATCAAGGCATTACCATTTTGCCTGACTGCAAAATTTTTAGCTTTATTTTCGTATCATGTTACTTTGGTGGCTGAAAGATGTATTATTTTCCTTCACTATTAGTATTACTGTACAGTAATGTACTTTAACCCAACAGCCAGAGGGCCAGAGGAGTTCTAGAACCAAGTCAGGTCGACTGAGGAAATCAGTCGGAAGAGGACTGAGACGGAGCTGCAGGAGCGCCAGTAGGGCAGGAATAGCAACCGGCGATGACTCTCCTCCCTCTTGTCCTCCAACACCTCCTGCTCATGATGAACCTTCCCACAACATGTCTTCACTTGCACTAAATGTATCATCATCATCATCATCATCATCATCATCTCCATCTCCTCCTCCTCCTCCTACACATGCCTCAACCTTGCCTGTACTGCACAAACCATTAGTTGTACAGTCACCAGCCATTGCACCTGAGCTTCCTAATTCACCTCCTTCTGTGCTTCCTGTCTCACCATATTTTCCTTTACACATGCCATCACCAGCAGTGCCATCATCTTCAGTTGCCTCTCCACCATTGCCACCTGCCCAGCCCCAGTCCTCTTCATTGTCAGCTTCTCATACTGACAACAGTAGCAGCCCCAAGAACCAGGATTCTTTAGACTTGTTGTCTCTGCCTTCCTCACAAGCACCCTCACCATCTGCACCTCCATCTAAGGTACACAGCCAAATACACTTAATAATCACACTGCAGAAATTATTGCATCTTTAATTCTTTCATTGCAAAAGATATACAGTACAGTATATTTGTGATATAATATTTCCATTCCTAGCCCTTGAAGCCCCATCACACCTTGAAAAGGAAATGAAGTACCTGTATTGGTGATGATAATGAATTATATTGTTTTAACATTCATGGTTAGTATATGCTCAATAATAATAAAGATTGGCTACTGCTTAGGCCAGGGTGTGGAATGGGGTGTGTCGAGTGTGCGGATTATTCATGTGGAGAGCGTTTGTGTTATTTTGTAACTGTGTGTGTGTAGGCTGACATGGTGTTTATGTTCTCAACAGGCATTAGTTAATGAGGGGTCACCCAAAAGGACCTCCCTCAACCAGCAAACCATACAGGATGAGGACCCACTAGAAGGGCCTAGCTGGTTGTACTCCAATAGTAAACATCAGGGCCGAGGCCGAGGTCGAGGTCGCCCCAAAACTTCCTCCCAGAGCATAGGTGGTCAAGGCCGGGGCCGAGGCAGGGGCAGGGGAAACTATCCACCTAACAACGGTCCAACGTGGCACCTCAGTGTAGTGAACGTTGCTGATTTGTCTAATGATAGTGATGAGGATAGTATAGTCTCAAAGACCTCAGGAAAAAAGACAGCGAAAGGTAAATCTATCGAGAAGGAGGCAAGGAACAGCAATAGTCCTGCAAGAGAATTGGACAGAAGTTATTTGAGCTCACCTGCTACAATGCTTGCCAGGTTAGAAGATCTGGAAGCTAAAGGAGGTCGCAGGTCCAGAACAAGATCTAAAGGACGATCTCTCAGGGCAAGTGAACGTCCTACTGGTAGGAAAGCAAAATCTCTCCAAGGCATAAAGATTATTAAGGATGAATATGATAATTCTCAAACTTTAAAAGTTGGCAATAGAAAAGGGAAAAAAAAAGTGAGCTTGTTATCAACGGAATTATCACCTGTAAGCATATCTGTTCCAGAGAAGTATGCAGACTATCTTATAACAGATAAGGATCTTACTTTAATACATAATTGTAGTATGGATATCACTCAGCCTGTGTCAGGCCAAGTAATAGCATCTGCAGAGGAAATAAAGGAACCTGGTGGTATATATGACCCAGTGAAGTTAGAAAGTCATGAGAAAAACACACAGATAGAAAAAAAATTCTTCAAGGGCCAACAAGCAAAAACCCCTCAAATAACTGAAACCACAAATACCAAAGTGAGGACTCCATTTGATCTGTCACTTTTAGATGCTTCAGTCATGCCAGTCCAATCTTACTCATCAAAGAGGGTAACAGAGAAGGAGAACCAGCCTCCTCATGTAAACAAAAACAACAGTGATGGAGAGGAGTCACCTGCCATGAAAAGAGTGTCTGTTGTCCTTGAAGACTGCATGAAGGCAATCACACAAGTAGAGAGTGAGTCTGCAAAAGTAAACAAAGCTGGCTCATCAACCAAGAGTCTAAAAGCCAGTGGTAGTGTCAGCAAGAGAGGCCGTAGGAGAAAATCCAGCAGTGGGAGTCCAGCAGTGAGGAAATCTGTAAAGAGTAGGACTTTGACTTTTGCCACTAATTCTGATTCTTCCCAAGAGAACTCATCCGATGATGATAGCACGGACATGTTGTACAAGCCTCCAAGCCTGTCTCAGATAAAAAAATCCACTAGAAGCAAAAAAAGATCAGAGTCATTAAGAAAATCTCAAACCAGGAAATCTGGGAAGAAAAGGTTGTCTGAGGACAAAAGCCCAGAGGAGCCCAAAAAGAAGACAGGAAGGAAAGTAGCCAATAGAGCTGCTGAAAAAAATGCCACTGCAATTGATAATATCCTTTGTTCAATCAGTGGTGATGATCAAAAGCAACAGAAAGTAATAATTAAAGGTTGTTACGTTAAAATTAGCCAAGTGAATACACCCACAGAATGTGATGCTTCCTCCTTGTCAGAAAACAGAAGCACTGCTGCAGTTAAGATAGAAATATCAGAGGAGAGTCATCAGCCAGTAAACCAAGTAAATCAGGAAATGGAGTCTGCAGATGATGAGAATAATGAGGCCAATAACCCAGTGACCACTTGTGAAGAAATTACTGCAAATGGTAGCAGCTCACCAACTGAAACAGATATTCCAGTAGAAAATGTCAAAGACAAACAGAAAGAAGAAAATCCATGTGAAGAAGGGAAAATCCCAGAGAACTTAGCTGTTGTGGATGAAGTAAAGGAATGTTTAGTAAGGAGACCTGAAGAAGATGCAGTAAAGGCTCCAGCAGATGACTTGGGAGAGGAGATGCCGAGTCAAAACTTGATGAACAGTGAGCAACATGATGGAGAGGATATGAGCAAAAAACAAGAGACAGAAGAGAGAATGAAGAATAAACAGCATGATACAGAAAAGGAAACCAAGGACATAGAACAAGACACAGAGGAGAGATTGAGGGACAAACAACAAGATGCAGATGCTGACATTGAAGACGATAAGGAAGGTACTATTGAGGATGGCAGGGAAAACAAACAGGAAGACAGAGAGGAGAGAAGTGATATATATATGAAAAAAATAGAGGAAAAGGGTACAGGAGGAGGGAATGTGTGTGCAGTCAATGAGGGTTCAGATTGGGATACAGAGAAGCCAGTGGAAAGCCTTAAGAGGAAAACTATTGCCATATGTTATGAGGAGAACACAATGCAAATGAACCTTGAGAGCAACTTGCAAGAGGAAGGTGAAGAGCAGTTTGAAGGACAGCGAAGAAAGAGAAGAGCAGCTACAAAAGTGACATCATTTAAAGAAATCAGCTTGAACAGGTAAGGAAGGAAAGAAGAATACTTGAGTGCATGGCATAATAATATGATGAATCCATTTGCCTGCAGGTGCACTTAAAGATTGTCTTCTACACACATACAACCAGGAAATGTTTCACTTGGTTCTCTTGTTTTGAGTTTTTACCAGACTGATTGGATTCTATGGAATTCTATGGAATTGGAATTGTGTTTGATGGGTCTATAGTGGCTTCCTTGTGTCAATAGATGTAAGGAAATGCCTGAATTCATCATAGTACTCATTCAGATTTTGGTCATTGGTCTACAGTACATTATTATTTTTTTGACTCCCATACAGAAATTTGGAATTATCAGGTCAGGCTTTATTAATCTAAACACATTTTTAGAAAGAATCAGCAGTCTCAAATCAGGTATACCAGTTGTCACACAACATATTACATAATGCTACTCGATAACCATTCTGGGAGGGGAAATACAGTAGAACAAATTTTGCCACAGCCTATTGGGCCTGGGTAACTTGTAAGGCTAAATACCTACACTGGGTGATGGTTACTTTGATCCAGTTGCCCATTGTATGGTCCTTTGTGGTAGGATAGCAACCTCTGCTTCTGCCATAGCTAATTTCAGGACAAGGTATCCCATCCAGATAAGGTACGCTAAAGCTTTCAACCCCTCATATCATTAGGGGGAGATTCTATTGTTGGTGAATTGGAAAGTATCTGATGCCTTCAAACTATGTCATGAAATATATCACGTATTAGTGCCATTGAGGGTGTATGTTTTCTGATAAAGTAAGGAGGAATTAGGAGCCTTCCAATTTACCAACATGAGAATCTCCCCTAAAGTCTAAACTGAGCTATCTCTGCTTAATACTTTTGTAGTGCCTTAGTGTATGATACAACATTATAACAGAGTCAAATAATCACCCAGTGCCTTGGAAATATATATGAGCAAGTTACCTTACCTGGCGGAGGTGTAGTGGGAAGTTCCCTGTCTCACATTCACTGGCATAGGGTTCGATTTCCAGATGGGGTACCTTACTCCTTATAGTATCATCTCCTTCATTGCTACTTCCTCACTTTTGGTAATCTGGTTGACCAGCCATTTTCTCTTGCTGTTGGTGAATCTTCATCCTTGTGTGAATGGCTGTTTTCCTATGACATTTTAAATACTTTCTCTTTCTGGTGTGTAGTTTACAGTTCTTAGTGATACAGCAACGTTTATGATGTCATTCTTTATTTCATTAAATTCTGCAATGTATTCTCCATTATAAACACCTAATATTTTTCTCTTCAGGAAAATGCGCAAAGGTAAGGATAACACAGTTGTCTTGTCATCTCCCCAGAAGACCCAGAAGAAGAATGATCGCCTCTCCTGCAACAACTGATTTTCTGCCCCTCTCTGATTTCATAAACATATTTTACTGCACCAATCCTGGTACCTATGGTACCCAAAAATGTACTCCCCATGGTACTCCCCAGTTTTATTATCCAGACATTTTTGTGTTTGTCTTAATTTAGCTCTTCAGTGCATTAAGGTTTTATGTTGTGACGGGAGGTGATATATTTTAAGTATACATCAGAATAACTTTAGTTATGCTTTTTGTTTACTGTCTCAGAGTTTTATCCCATTACATGCAGGTTCTGTTGTTAACACTGTCAGGCTTCTTACATCTTGGTTATTTCTCCCAGCTGAGGTAACCAACAAACAGGCATTTTGTTTGCTGTATGATAATAGTAATAATAATTATTATTATATCAGAAGCAGTAATACTAGTTTTAGCCCCAAATGATCTTCCTTTCTCATGGGTTTGTTGCAAACACAGTCAGCATTTTCATGAACCCAGTGGCCTCAGACCTATATTCCCTGTAAAGCTAAGTACTGTAAGTATAATGCATATCGTGTGTGTTACTGGAGCCTGAGAGTGTTAAACCTAGCTATGTGAAGAAAAATTGTAAAATTCATTTATTGTTTAATGTAAGTTGTTGGTCAGATTTATGAAGCCCTTTTGAAGGTTGCCATATTAACTCGATAGATTATTAAATCATCTTAGAATTTTAGTTTGTAGTTATAGATATGAATATTATGCCCTCTATATTCTATCAACGTGAATTTTTATCTAGTACTGTACCTAGGAAAGAGGAGTCACGCTTGTTGCTATCACGCTGGTGACAAGTTATGACTGTCTTAATTATAATGTTATGTTAATCACACTGCCAGGTATTTTGAATGTTTCAAAGGAACTACACCATAGTTTTCAATATAGTGCACCTGAGTTATGTCTGTAGTGAAAGAAAAACTGTAGTATCATACAATAAAATGTCATTTATGTGATTTATTATTGTCTGGTTATATTTATCATAAGGTACCATAACAATAATCACTTTGCTATTCAAGGGATATTTTTTTTAAGATAGTACAAAGTCTTGTTATGCATACTTGTAGGTATCAAATTCTAAACCCTTGATACCTCTTGCATCATAACAGTAGAAGAGAGCTGTAAATACCTGTACTATAGTCTATTCCATCCACACAAAATGTTGATGCCTTGCAAAGTACAGTTGGACACAGGAATTCGTGGCACAGTCAAGGTGTAAGATACTCAGCTCCTTGCAGTATGAAATTCCTTTGCTACCAAGGGCAGAAACTATGATGTGGGTTGGATGGAAAATAGTCACTGGTTACTGGAGAGGGACAAGCATCTTCCACCTGGGCTTTACCATAAATTCCTGTGTCCAACTGTACATTATACTTTTCTTCATCATGATCACTGTCCCATTTCCCATTTTTTAAGGAGTGGATAGCTCCAAGATAGGATATGGAAAACTGAAATATGAAATAACAGGGAGAGGGACAGAATACCCAGGAAATTGGGTCACACTCACATTACCTCATCCCTCCAAGACCACAAAATTTTCAGCTCCCCTTCAAGTTTTTGCATCCATGTTATATCCACAGAAGATACCCATCCTTCCATAATGTTAACATTTTGCACCTGCCCTCATCAATGGCAGAAGCCATAGAGCAAAGTACTTGCCTGCAGGGCCACCATATCCCCTCCTTGAGGAATCCAGCAGGATCTTGGGAGTTCCCACTCTCCAGAGGGGGATTGTGTAGTGGGGAAATTGTTGGAATGTTATGACAGGTGTTTATTTAGTTTAGATACATCTGGATTGGGTGATAATTTTTATGCATGTATATGTATTGGACAAAGCTGAAACCCAATTGTATGTGACAAAAAGCTATGTAACCAGATATCAAAGTCTGAGGGAGAGTGGAATCCAGACAGCATGGAAATAATATCTTCTTTTGCTACCATCATGGTGCTCTCTTATGTAGTACTTTTGACACAGCCTGTTCATTATGACATATTGGATAGGTGGTTTTCCTGACACATCTTTGTGTGGTGAAGCAACTTGAAGCCCTTAATGGTTGTTAAAGCTCGCCCTACATGTATAATCGCGAACCATTAGCATACTGAGTAAACAATCGAAAGTAAAGTAATTAAAAAAAAAATATTATTTTGCTGTAGTACTGCAGGAAAAAGAATCATAGACAGAGTCCACTGCAATATTCTTTGGTGTTACAAGAAGACGCATAGGAACGTCTACTGATCAGAGATGATGATAGTCGATCAGAGGACTGAAACATATCCCAAACGACTTTAGCATCCATCACATTCTTCCTTCCTTTACTCTTTCATATGTGGCTGTACATTCTTTCAAGCTCCTTTATTCTCCCCTCTCGTCTCCTTTCCGCCATGTATGTATGTCTTCCCGTATGGAAGGGAGTATTTTAATTAAGGGTGCTCCGCCTGCCTCAGCCACTCCCTTTTAATTCTTCAACTACCCCCTTTCCTTCTATCTCCTCCGTGTTTACTGTCACACCTCTCTATCATCTTCTCCCTCATCTAACAGGGTCTTCCAGGCCTAGGGAAGGGTGTCTTCTTTCCTCCTCAATCATCCATCTGAACCCCTAAAAACAATGGTCCATAACACCACTCCAGAATAGCACAGTACCTCCCACAACAAAAAGAAAGAAAACCTGCCGAGAACATGAGGTTGCCTGTCGCCCGGTCAGCAGTGCCAGTTATCACCAGGGTTTCCACCTTATGAACTAAACCTGTGGTCGACTGGACGTGTTTCTAGCCCAAGTGATAATAGCTCATTTTGCGTTTCACCCTAAACCAAACCCCTCACACGGTTACTTCGGTTCTACCCTGTACCCTTCTGTTGTCAGGTACTCAATTTTCAGTTTGGGTTACTTCTCTTTTAATGGACTAGCTCTGAATTGTTGCGTGCACCGTATCCACCTATATGTGCATAAAGAAATGTACTCTTGTGAATTTAAAAGAAAAAAAAAACTGCAATGCCAGAAAGATCTCTTAACACAAGAGAACGAGAAGGAGACAGAGTGGTTTGGCACGCACGAAGGTAAAAGAAGGAAAGCAGGGGCAGCTGAAGAGGGGAAAGGGATTGGCTCGGATCGGAAGGAGCACCAAATCCTTAATGTATTGCTCATGGCCGAGGTATTCCTTGGCCATGGTATTGCCCACAACTTTGTAGCCCCCTACGGACTGTACTCTTGTGAGTGTTCGGGTTGTCCCTGTTAGTTGGAGTTATTTCGTCTGTGTTTACCTTTACCCTACCTACCCATGACTGTGTTTACATTTTCTTGTCCGAGTTCAACAGGGCATGTAGCCAGGATGCGCACATACTGTACATGTGTGTGTGTGTCCTGGGCAGCCTAACTACGTTATGTCTCCTCAGACGTTAGCGAATATAAACAAAAGAATGCTATTTACGTTGACTTCGTGCTCGCACATACACACATACAGGAGTCAGGTTGCCCCACTATATAATATACCATTATGTATTGCCATTATGAATCGCTATAATTGGGACGTATGGTTGGCTTTCCAGTTTGACACGACTCGGTCATACCAATATAATACACAAGACAACTCGAAACTTTTTCCTAACTTTGAAGGGTACGCAGGCTCTCTGAAACTATTTAGTTAAAGTTCAGCCTTTCTCTTAATTGCTCGGTGGTTAGTGTTGGGTTTATACCTTAAACTCGTACTCGGCTTCATCGTGTAGTAAACAACTGTACAGTCACGACCCATCAAAAGTATCCAGGTCGTGTTGAAGTTTGGAATAATCTCATCTATCAGTGAACTAATTCCTACACTGCTTATCCTGTCTCATGCTGTCTTGCTGGAGCTCGTTTATCTCACACCTCAGTCAACCAGTAGACGATAGCGAAAGTGTCAGATATCAGCCTGAACTAACTTATGCCATAAAACTTATAAATTGCCACGTGGGAACCACACCCTATATTCTTCCAACGACTACATGACAAAGTTTTATTGAATTGAGAATTGAGAGTGAAAGCAGACCGGTTGAGGCCTCCTGGACTGCTCCTCGAGGACTAAGCAAATGGGTTCTGTTGTTGGTAGTGGTGGTGTTCCCTAAATTTACAGGGTCTTCCAGGCCTAGGGCGGTCTTCTTCCATCCGTTAATCATTCTTGTATCTACTTCAATTTGGTTTATTAATTATAGACTGTGATGGAACCTGGCTCGAGGAGGACTTTGCAAATAAGGGTTCTGTCGGTGGTGCTCCTTTAACTCTTGTATAAGAAATTTAAATCTAGTGGGCCTAATTTTCTTGTATCTACTCTCATATGGTTTCTGCATTATAGACAACGATGGAAACTGGCTCCTCGAGGACTTGGCAAATATGGGTTCTGTTGTTGGTGACGTTCCCTGGCTCTCATTCGCAAGATGACGACCCCACCTCTATAAGTCCACCATCCCACCAGGATATTAATATTGCTAGAGACTCGATCATGAATGACAACGATGACAACCTTTCCTTCCCGCACCACACCTCCACGAACATCATCTATCCTCCCAAGAACCCCAAATACAGTCCGGACTTTCTCAAAAACTTTTATTCCTACAAGTATCCACCAGCAATTCGTAAGTATTGTGTGTCACTTTAGAATGACTCAATTGCTGTTCTCTGTATAATAGTTGTCCCCCTTATCATATTCATATTATTGTTATATTATTGTTATCATTATCATTACACTTGTAACTGTTTCCAGAAACTGCCGTTTAATTGTACAGTTTATTACTTACCTATCAGAACACACTGGACCCTGTCTGAACATACCTGAATTAATTTATACGATTATTTTGGCACTAAATGAAGATGGTATGTACAGTCGGCGGCAGAAGTCGTGTCGCCTCACCTGCTTCACCAAGACGCACAGTGTTCATGGACTCGAGAAATACGCATGTTTTCTACACCAAATAATCTCGAGTCTATGAACATTGCGTGCCTCGGTGAAGCAAGTGAGGCGACAGGACTTTTGCCGCCGACTGTACACTCGCAATCCAAAATTTGTATCCAGGTCTTGTTGAAGTTTCGAATCATTTGACATACTAGTGAACCAATTATAACGCTTATCCTGTTTCATATTTGCTTGAACTAGCTTAATACTCGATCAGGCTATTCGAAGCAAGCCTGGATACATATTTTGGATTGCGAGTGTACCAGGAGACAACGCAACACCTTGTTGAGATCACTCGACCCCTTGTTGAGACCACGTAACCCCTTGTTGACACCACGTAACCCCTTGTTGACATCAGGTGACCCCTTGGTGAGGCCTACTGTTGGTGAAGATGACAACAAAGGCTTTACTGAAGATGTGAGTGTTCGCTTTCCATGGACTGTCCTCATCACGTTAGACCATCACCAGTGTGTCGCCACCATCATTGCCTCCAGCTGGCTTGTTACCACGGCAGAATGCGCACTGTAAGCCCCTTCTTTCGTTCATGGCAGACTACGCACTGTAAGCTCAGTTGTTCATGTCAGATTGCACATTGTAAGCTCCTTTTTTCGTTTATATCAGACTGTGCACTGTAAGCTTAGTTGTTCATGTCAGACTGTAAGCTCCTCCATTTACATCAGATTGCACACTTTATAGAATTTATGTTCTGTATCCTCAACCGCCTGCGCACTGTACACCTATAATTAAGCTTTTCCTGTAACTTGTAAAATCATCAAGCGTTCATCCCTCACGGCAATATATCACGCATACAGACACCCATTGAATTCAGGTGTGTAGAGGCTGAGGCAGCATATATATAATTATGACCCCTGGTTTCATTTGCTAGGAACAGTACAATCAATCGTTTTGGTGTTGAGAGAGAGAGAGAGAGAGAGAGAGAGAGAGAGAGAGAGAGAGGGAGAGTTATAGTGTGTGTGTGTGTCAGAATCAGAGAGAGAGAGAGAGAGAGAGAGAGAGAGATAGAGCTCATTATTAAGGGGGTAGTATAGTGTTAGTTAATCTGGAACAAATTATTCCTCCAAACTATTCCATACAAGCAACAGAACAGCATCATTTTTTTTCATCTGAGGTCCTGTGTCCTGGCATACTTTGGAGGAATCAATTAAGGCGCTCGACCAATGTAACAGAAGTGAATTAATTAAGGGGGAAATTTTGTGTTGGTAAATTTGGAGCAACTGAATCCTCCAAACTATTCCAAGCAACAGAACACCCTTATATTTGTTCATCTGGTCCTGCTGTTTTCTGGCATACTTTGGAGGAATCAATTAAGGCACTCCGATGTAACAAAAGTGAATTACCCCCTTAACCCCCCCCCCTTTATATAATTATCAAAATGTTCCTCCACCACCACCACTACTACTACTACTACTACTAACAGGGCTGCAGTTACTTCAGGGAGAGTCGTCGAATCAGATATCGATGTGTTGACGAATGACGGTCGACATTACAAAGCGTTACGGGGCATTCCACACCCACAGTTTGGCCCAGGTGGGTTTGATTAATTAGGATAACAGCCTGCTCTCACCATTTTGTTTTTTTGTTTTTACACTTGTCTAACGAAAACAACAAGATGATTTTAATTTGTTTTTATTTGTTCTTCCAACCTTTTATTCTATTATAACATTTCTTTTTCAAACTTAAATTCTTCTTACATTTTATCCTTCTAACATTTATTCTTCAGACATTTATATTTTAACATTATATGACATTGCAAACATTTATTATTTTTCAACATTATTGTATTTTTCTAACATTTATCATTCTTCAAACATTTATTCTTCTGACATTTTTATTCTTCACACATTTTATATTTTAACATTATTCTTTTCTGTTAACATTTATTTTTCTTCAACATTATTGTATTTTTCTAACATTTATCATTCTTCAAACATTTATTCTTCTGACATTTTTATTCTTCACACATTTTATATTTTAACATTATTCTTTTCTGTTAACATTTATTTTTCTTCAACATTATTGTATTTTTCTAACATTTATCATTCTTCAAACATTTATTCTTCTGACATTTTTATTCTTCACACATTTTATATTTTAACATTATTCTTTTCTGTTAACATTTATTTTTCTTCAACATTATTTTATTTTTCTAACATTTCTCATTCTTCAAACATTTATCATCATGACAGGCGACCATCATTACGCCGACGTTGGTCTGATCGAGATGAAGGAACCCATAATGATGAAAGAGAAGGTGGTGGCTCCCATATGTACACTGAAACCTGGTGGCAAAGACTTGTACTACACTAAGCCTTACGTCACAACCTCCCCAAAGAGTAAGACAGCCTGTAGCCTAATTAATTAAAGGGACCCCGTGCATGATGTAGTCAGAAAATTGGAGGCTAGCGAGTCCTTCAATTTGTGCCACGAAATACGTACTTACCAACAATATTGAAGGTCGAGCTTGTTTCGTGGCATAGTCAGCAGGAATCAGAAGCCACCAAGTCTCATACACGGTCACAGGGTCCTTATAAGGGGATAATACAGTGTTGGTAAATCTGCTGGAGTAACTGCTTCCACCAAACTATTCCAAGCAACATAACACCAGTAATTTTGATCATCTGGTCCTAGCTGTTCCCTGAACTGTTGTAAAATTCTGTATCTGAGTCAGTGGCGATATCTGATCAAACATAATTATATAGCCTACAATGTTGGGAAGTGGCAGACAGTGATTAAATTTGACAGCTTAGGGTAAATTGTTGTAGGACTTCATTATTATTATTATTATATTACTATTTTCTCCTATTTAAGGGGGTAATTCACTTTTGTTACACTGATGAAGAAAAATAATGGTGTTCTGTTGCTTGGAATAGTTTGGAGGAATCAGTTGCTCCAGATTTGCCAACATTGTACTTCTCCCTTAACAGAAGTGGGGACAAGGCCAACCCAGAGGACGGTGAAGGGTCAGTTTCTCCGCAGTCCTTTGTGCAACGAGAGGTTCCATGACGAGGGACGGCGCTTGAGGAATGACCAAGCCTGTAGCATCTTGGACAATAAATACCTACAATGTGGTGTAAGTCCTATTCTGTATAATCATATGCTTGAGAACATTTGAAGTGTGTCTGCATCATATGTCCACAACTGTACATGCTCTTAGTTACTCGATTTTATAGGCGTAATATCGACCTCTTGTACTTAGTCTCTATTATCATCATTATTATTATTATTATTGCAGCCTACGTCCTAATGTGTCCAATATCCCTTCATAGAGAGACGACGGCGCTCCCTGGATGCTGAAAATGAAAGGCAAATGGACTCTGGTAGGAGTGAGTATGATGAGTGAAAAGTACTGTGCTGGTGTTACTTCGCAGGATAGCCGTGTCGACTTCGTTAACCTGAGCCGTAAGTACTGTACAACCAAGACCAATAAGACTAAGTTAGTCTTATTGGTCTTGTGTACAACCACGGTCTAGGTAGTACTTGACCGTGTTTACAACCTTCACAACACTCCCTCCCTCTTGTGTGTGTGTGTGTGTATAGTATGTGTATTTTATTATGTAAACAGTATTACGCTAATATTTGTTTTAACACTATAATTTAACACTATAACACTTAAAGCGTGACAGTATGGCGGGAAAACACAATTATAATTAGTTCATGCCACCTTGTTTCTAATTAATTTCCTTCCGTAATATATTATACAATCATCCCTGTATAATTTGTACTCCTTAATAGATTACAGAGCGTGGATTGACAGCAACGTGGAGGTCTCTGGAAAAAGCACCATTTGCTAGGAGCAGTGCATGGATAAGTGGACAGATGAATAATATACGGGGTTACAAAGGAAGGTGTATGGTGCCCTGATTAAGTTTTCTCGCCTCACACAACGCACACTGACACCATACACATGCACACGCAAGGTAAAGATAAGCTATACACATATCCATGGCCAAGGAATATTCCTTGGCCATGCACATATCTTTACCCTGCGAACACGTCGCACATACACGCTTAGCCATGCAGTTTCACAGACAATTATCAATAGTTTGTCGCACAGTAGCCACAAACACATACAGCAGATGGCTTATTTATTGTCTGTTTAACATCTGACAACTAAAACAAATTACCCTCTTAATCCATGTCCTTACTTATATAATTTTGTATACACTTGTGTTCCCCTAATAAAGCCAGTTAGTACAGCCGATAATCTAGAATTATTATTAACCTATATCCACCTTGCGTAGGCTAAATGATCATAATTATTATATATGTTCGTTTTCAACGGTAGCCATCGCGATATGATGGTAGGTACAGTACACTTTTCAGTGTACGGTGGCTGCCACTGATTGGTGGTGGGATGCTGTCAGCTGCAACACCCCACACCTGGGCCACTTTTTCGTGTCAACCACAGGTAGCTCGATCCATATCCTGGATGTCGGTGAGGTAGTGTGTTCCATCACATGGCTCCTTAAATAAACTGGAAGTCATGCAGGGCTGGGTGTTCCTCCCCTTGACATATTAATATATCACAGTTAATAACATTTACCGTAGCTAGTGTGGATAACTACAACCAGCTGGGTCCACCACCAACACGACCGTCAACAATGTCAGCTGATCGTCCACCACAGCGCTGCCTCCACTTGCCACTGCCACAAAGGCCAGGGACCCACGGGCGCTTTGGTGGTCGCCACGCAAGGACCACACGAGTGGTCTGTATGCGGGCACATGGGATAATTTCAGTATGTTTCATTTCTCACCAATAAACAGTGGCAGCCCCCGGCGGTAAATATTGAATGAATTACCGTTATTGGGTACGGTTTTTCTACCTTCATTATCCACTTATTTAGACCATTCTAAGACTATTTTCTTCTATGGCATTTTCTCCGCAAATGCCCCATTTCCAAATGGGGCATTTTGAAATTAGCCTGACCTTACCTGACCTAACCTAACCTAGACCGCATCAGACTACCGGGACCTAACCTGGGCAGACTACCGGGACCTAACCTGGGCAAACTACCGGGAAATAACCGTGATAAAGTACAGAAAATGACCGGGACACAGTACTGGGACCAAGCCGGATCTGGCAACACTGCTAAAAAACGGTAATTCTTTCAATAAATACCCCACCGGCCACTGAAAAATTTAAAAGTAGTTTGTGTGGCGTGAGAATTAAAGGCAATTAATTAGTTGAATGCTCAATTATACGTGAAAGAAAGCACTAAATCAGGTAACACCATCACCAAAATAAACAAATACAATATTATAACATTCACAAGTCACCTTCTAACGTTAAATAAGTAAGACAATAAGGGTTGAAATACATGGTGGGTGGGGGGATTCACAGTGTTGCACGGTGCAGGGCCCGTATTCACAAAAGCAAAGTTCACTCTTAACTTAAAATGTTATTCGTAAGCATTCATTCATGGCGAGGACTAGTACCCGACACTGCTTCGAAATCATAACAACAGCTCATACAAATAGAATAACAAAACCATTCACGGCTTCGAAATGAACCTGAAACACTATGGTGAGGTCAGAAATGCAAACATACGAACAAGTCCAAACTCTAAGATGTTTTGTGAATACCGGCCCAGGCTGCAGGCTGGCAGGAGAATATCTCTATGTTTTAGGGAATTTTAAAGTCCATTTGAAGTCCAGCGAAATTATATAAAGCTTATTCGGTGTTTATTGAAAGAATTACCGTTTTGTAGCAGTGTTGCCAGATCCGGCTAGGTCCCAGTATTTTGCCCAGGTAATTTTCTGTACTTTACCACGGTTATTTCCCGGTAGTCTGCCCAGGTTAGGTCCCGGTAGTCTGATGCGGTCTAGGTTAGGTTAGGTCAGGTCAGGTAAGGTCAGGCTAATTTTAAAATGCCCCATTTGAATATGCCCTAACTTATCTTGTAAATGGGGCATTTGCGGAGAAAATGCCATAGAAGAAAATAGTCTTAGAATGGTCTGAATAAGTAGGTAATGAAGGTAGAAAAACCGTACCCAATAATGGTAATTCATTCAATATTTACCGATTAGTTCAAGAGTAAACGGGGAAACTTCTACCAGACGAAATGCCAAAAAAAAAATGATGTCAATGTTAAAAAATAAACAGTGAATTATTAAGGAAAAAATGGGAAATTGTGATGTTGAAGATGGAGTAATTACGCCAAACAGACCTGGCAACACTGTGTGGCAATAACAACAAACAGAGGGTGTGACTCGTGTTGTTGTATACATCACATTTTAATTTATTTACTGTTCCCTTTGACCACTTTCCTAGGACACCACAAGCCCTGTCAACTCAGAAATCATACCCTACTGACTTTATTGTCATATTAAGTAGGTTAAATTATAATATGGTTAATTATAATAAGGTTAATTATAATATGGTGGTGAATGGATTTGTTTACCTTTTGCACCACCATTACCGTAGGATTAATATTGATGGTATTTATCTAGACTATTGCCATTTCAAAATGCCCCATTTGAATATGACCTATCTTGGAAATGGGGCATTTCCGAAGAAAATGCCATGGAAGAAAAGTGTCTTAGAATGTTAGAAATTATATTAATGGGTAAAGAAGGTAAAAATATCGTAATAGAAAACATCAATAGAATAGATAACTACCGAATCTTTTGTGGATAATTTAAGGGGAGAAACTCATGTGGTCATAATTGGAGTACTGTACTGCACAACTAATCTCTCAAGATTTTGCCGTGAAATAGAAAACTTATTACGGTAATTTTTTACAAGAACAACTGCTGCTCTTATATGTTTATTCGGTAAAGGTACAGAAGTGGACCTTACTGTATAATAGATATTTTACTGTCATTACCCACTATTTTGGACCATTCTAAGACACTTTTCTTCTATGGTTTTTCTTCCTCAAATGCCCCGTTTCCAAGATAGGGCATATTCAAATGGGGCATTTTGAAATTAGCCTGACCTTACCTGACCTGACCTAACCTAACCTAGACCCCATCAGACTACCGGGACCTAACCTGGGCAAACTACCGGGAAATAATCGTGATAAAGTACAATAAATGACAGGGGTAAAATACTAGGACCCAACCGGATCTGGCAACACTGCTGAATTCAGGTCCACTTCTGTACTAATACCGTTTATTCTTATATCTGCAGGTCACTTATAGCATTGTTTATCATTATTTAGTAAAAGAGTGGTAACGTTAGGCTAGTGGGCTTTGGGACCTTTAAAAATAAAATAGCTCTTGTGGAAAGTAGCTAAAAGAAGCCTACAGGCCCTCTCATAATTTGACCAAGGAGATTTGGTAACAATGTCTGCTCGACTGCAGTTCGTCCCTCCACTACAAAAATAAGTTGTATCTTAAGGTTGAAATATCTAACAAAGAATACATTTTCAAAAGATAATTCCACTGAATATTGATTAAGGAAACCAAACCCTATCTAATCCAACCTAACCAAAACAGTAGTTTTCTGCTACAGATAATCGCAATATTACCCATTTTGCCTACCTTTGGGACCTATAGTAATTTTAAGTGTCCCTCCAGACTTAACTTAGGGTGGTATAATTAAACTATAACTTTGAGGAAAGGTTCTCTTCATCGTTCAATTCCTACCACTATATTATGATATGCAAATTAAGAGATGAAGAAAGTTAATGATACCACCCTTTCCTTAGCACTAATCTCACATACGTATGCCCGAAAGACATTTAGAGAACATAAAAAAATTGTGACACGAGAGTTAGCTTCAGAATGTCAGAGCTATATAGATACATAGATATAAGCTACTGATATAATATAGTGGTGTTCAGTACAGTTTGAATTTGTGATAGTATATAAAGCAATTAAGTATTAATAGTTAACTTCAATATTTATGAAACATCTTCTTGCAAGCATTCAGACAGAGTTCATCAATGTCGGTAAGTAGGACTATCCAGTCTTTTATTACCATACTGATATAGATTTTGTTAACTGTACATTAAAAAAACATGTAGAATTTCTTGTGATAGATATTGAAGTGTCACTACAGTACAGTTATCAGCTGGTAGGTACGATAAATAAACTCTAAAATAAAACTATGAAATTACCTGAGTTCCCAGTCTCCCCTCTTGTCATTTAATATTCTATCTTTTAAGGAGATTGTACATACACCTCATCATACAGTACAGTATCTGAATTACTATGTGGGTCCATAAATATCTTCCTTCTTTCCCAGCACAGTTTCAAGTGGGCAAGTTACCATTGGTGTTTCTTGGCTTTTAAACGAATTTTGTTTTGGGCAAAATTTGGAAGACATATGTATAGTAGTCTGCAGTTCACTGGCGGCTTACACATAGAATTAAGAGACTACAGTATTGTATTTTTGCAGACTTTTGGAGCGAGGTTGCAGCATGTAAGCCAGAAGGATGTGTCACGAGTGTGTTAAGGAAGAATATCCAGACAGAGTAAGTTCAAGAAGTATTAAGTTATGCTTCTGCATGCTTGACACTCTCCTACTCAGTTGATGCATATGAGGTGTTTGTTATGTAATGTTCTTTAGAGATATGGTTTAATTTCCTTCTATTTAGTAGATACTGAATTTATGTGTTTTCATTTCATAGTGGGTAAAAACTTTTGTATTTTACTGGATTGCTTGTCTCTTATCCCCCCTAGATATATCTCATTGAATACTTAAAATACAGATAAAAAATTACTGTAATACTCAAATTCAGGACAGAATTTACTAGCACAGTCAACTACTCAGTTAAGGAGACTGCCTAGTCAAAATTAAGCACTTGTACTGAGAGTCTTTTTCATGATGTAGTTTAGATTATGCCAAGACACCAATATAAGTATCAAATGTAGACATGCAAACCCCCTTCAACCTCCCTCTGGACAGGGTACGGTGTGTCTGGACTCAGGGGCATACCTGGCCAACCTGCGAGGGTGTCGAGGGTGCGGACAGAAGGACAAAGTGGGGGTGGCCAACAGGACCACCCAGGACACAGACCAGGAGTTGGTTGAATATGACCGTGAGTACTATACTATACTATATTATTATGCACAAGAAAATGACTGTCTCTACGAGTTTTTTCTTTGTCCATGGACTTTACAATCTGATAAATCGAGAAAAACTGATATTAATGATTTAACCTGTTAAAGTCATCATTGTTTATTATTTCAAATTCCCAAGAATGATTTTCATTGTCCATGCAAAGAGAAAATTGTACGCCTGTGTAGTACAGTATAGGCCACTGGATGATAATTGTGCATGATTGTGCATAAGATGTAGTAACATAAGCCTTATAAAATGCAGCTTGTTTTGCTTCCAGGTCTGATATAGCCATAGATAAGTTTGCAGATCATGGTTGGTTTCCCAGACCATTGAGCTGCTAAATCCTTTGAGTTATACTTGTGTGTAACCCTGCTAATATACAGGAAAGTTTGATTCCCTTCCATGTAAAGTATCATGACTTGTCTGTAGAGTTTATAGCTAGCTTGGTATGCCAGTCTCTGAAAATTTTTGTATTATATATAGATCTATCATCATTAACCTCAGAGGTCAACTTTACCTATCTTACTCTTTCTTGTGCCAAGTTGACATGACTCGTAATTAATAATGTGTGCCAGCAGACGTGTGTGGAGGGTGCAGCCATGTGATCGCCAGCCACTGCCACCGCTTCTGGGTCGAGGATGACTATCAGTACTATGAGATGAGCTGCCTTTTATGTGGCGAGGCGGATGACACCCGTTCCTGCCAGCCTGATGACCCTCGCCTCGCTGCCACCCTCTTCTGAACCTCCAGGTGTTTGTTTGTTGTCTTGGACTTGTCGAGTCCCCAGGTATTTTATTGTTTGTCTCGTGCATATTTCTGCATATTTCTGCACCCTCAGGTGTGTCGTCTAAGCATCCATGTCAATAGAACCCCGGGGTGTTATCTTGTCTGAACAACAAGAAGTCTGGGATATTATACTATACATGAATTGCTGAATGGTATCTAGAACCCCCAAAAGACAATGTTGTTAGAATCTCCAGGGTGCCATCTTCTCGAAACCCTGTGCCACTAAAACCTCCTGGTATTATATTTGAACCCTGGTTGAACCTCATGCTATTGCTGAGTGTTATGATTATATGACCCGTAGCACAATTAGAACCCTTATGTGTCATTTTGTCTGAACTCTGTGCCATTAAAACCCAAAGGAATTGTCTTACCTTGACCACCTCTACCCCAGAAGAAGACTGCAGTATTGTCTCATGAAATTGTTAAGTGCATCATCTGAACCCACACACCATTAGACTGGAGTTGTTTTATATGGCTAAATGACTGAAAGGTACAGCAATTGCATTAACTACTTATATAACAATAACGTCATAGTGGTGTTGACTAGTCCTACACAGTTCTTTTTGTGTCATGTGTTTGTGTTTGTGTAACTGAATAGTTGTTATACAAGGTGGCCGTGCAACTTCTAGGCATTCCTGTTTGGTAGCATCTTTTAGTGGTTTTATTTCAAAATATTGTACATGCATTTATCTGTTATGGAGTACAATGGAACGCGATTATTAGCCATCAAGCTCATATTTCAATATACTGAGGTGTATAGATATTAGTAGGAAATATTTTAGGACATTTTTGTACAATATAATTTGTAGAGTCTGTTGTAATATTATGACTCCTGGAAATGACATAATTATTTAATAAGGATAAAATTCAAACTACATGACTTGTACTGTCTGTGGTGGATTACATAACGAGTTAGCTTTGTAAGTGGTTTTAGCTGGCTGTGCTATGAAGGAGTGCTGAACTAATAGGAAAATCCTTGGTCTGTGATGGTTGTTTTGTGCATTATTGTTATGCAATGTTTCCAATGCACTTTGTTATTGGTATATGAGAGAGCAGAGGCACTCAGCTGTAACAATTCTGCACTTGTTCATTGTTGAGTGACCTATTGCCTAACATTGGTCTCAAATTGTGGAGTAACAAGTATGTACCATTAAGAAATTAGTTATTTGTATACCACTGGTAATTCTTAAGTTGTTAAATGACAAATTTTTAGTTAATATTGGACCCTCTTGCTTTGCTACAAGGCACGTATTTGATTCTGTATTGTTTGGTTGATTCTCTAGTGTTGAATGATGGTGGGTGTGAGGAAGGTGAGAATGCTGGTGGTAATGGTGGTGGTGTGTGTGGCTGTTGTGATGGTGAGGCAGGCAGGGCAAGGAGTGTGGGGTAATGGAAAGGGCACCATAGAGGCAGGAAGAGTGGGAAGGTTAGCAGGGCAGGAGGAGGATACTGGAGATCCACTGGGTCGGCTGGTGGTGTTGGTGCGGGAGTTTGAGACCTTTGACAACGACGTTGGTGAGACGGTGACAAGTGTTCTGAGGGCATGTGGTGGTTTGTGTCGGGCTGCAGTGGTGAGTGACCAAGTGGTATACCCCCCTCTGGTGCTGCCCCCTCGGGTCCCCTCCGTAGTCCTCACCCCAGACCTGCTCCGACCCCGCCCCAACATCCACCACCTCCTGAGTGGAGCTCGACATGTGCTTCTGCTGCCAGATGGTGCGCGGTGTTCTTCATCAGCCCAGCTCCGGGACCTGGTGCACCTGCTGGAGGGTGGTGATGCTCAGGTGGTAGCTGTTGGCGTTGGAGGTACACCCTTGACCTGCCACCGTTATACCTTGCAAGTGGCTGCCTGGACCCTCACTGTGGCTCCAGCACCCCAAAGTGAGGCCTGTGATGCTGTAAGTGGCCGGGCTGCCCTTCTTTTGCACACCAAAGATCTACTGGCTCTCACACACCCTATGGCACGGCCCTTGCCACTGAGTATAGGGGTGCAGGGAGCAGCAAGGGGTTGGAAGGTACATGTAGGGCGAGGGGGACTTCTTGGGGAGGGGAGACAGCTATTCAGCACTGAACATCTGCGCTGGAAGAAGGAAGGGTTGGAGGAGGAACGCCGCCGTGCCCTATACGAATCTCTGGGGATTAAAAAAGTAGTGAGCTCTGGGGGAGACGTTCACTGGTATGGATGTACCAGGACTACCCCTCGTTGCTTTCCTACAGTTGTCCAGGATACCCCCCAATACCTCCATCTGGGAAGATGGACCCCACCCTGCTGCCTGGAAGGCCTCAGAGCCACTGCACGCCATGTATTCCAGGTGTTGAAGGGTTGTCGAGCGCGATGGTGGCTGGAGGGTGGTACCCTTTTAGGGGCAGTGCGTAGTGGGGACATCATACCTTGGGACTATGACGTGGACATTGGCATCTATGCGGCTGATGTGGAACGTTGTCCTGCCATCAAAGCAGCACGCTGGCAGACCCTTGAGGATGGTGAGGGGTTTGTGTGGCAGCGGGCACCTGATGGTAACTTCTTCCAGGTGCATTTCAGCACTGCCAACCACCTCCATGTTGACATATTTCCCTTTACTCCCCATGGAGGGACCATGACACGTGATGGGGCTTGGTCCACTGGTCATCGGCAAGATGTGGACTTTCCAGAGCACTTCCTCCGCCCCCTGGCTGCTGTGACTTTTGCTGGGGTCCTTGCCTCTGCTCCCAATAATGTCAGGGACTTTCTTGAACTTAAATTTGGACCAGGTGTTATAGAGACTCCACAATACCCCAACCCTGATCTCCCATTACCTCACAACCTCACAGCTCTACTCCACACCTGACCTCCCATTACCTTAACTTGGGCCACTAGAATCTACCCTTACTTTACTCTACAATTTCATTCCTTTGATCTCTGTTGTCTCACAATTTTACTGTCCCAACCTACTATTGTTACTTCACTTAAGAAACCTTTCCTCAGACACGGCCTCCAGTGATTCCTGGGTGAGTTCTTTCATGTATATCATCCCACTATTGTAGGCTGGTGGAATTACCAAGACAAGGGGAGGAACTGCTTCAGCAAATGTTTGGCACTTCTGTTCAAATGAAGAATAGTATGACATTATAAAAGAAGGAGATTATAAGAGATTTGAGTATCCAAAATGATCAGTTTTCCAAATACAGTACTGCAGCTACTGATATATATGATAGGTTAGTATTGCACTTAATGTTGATACAGCCAGAAGGTACTGTACAGGGAAAGGAAGTCTTAAGAGGAGTTGTAAGTCAGGGAGTGTGTGGACTGTAACTTACTACTTAGTGAAACCCAGCAGTTAGCACTACCAAGGTGTTTGTTACACTGAGGAGGCAACCACTCCAAGTGACCAGGAAGGGTGAAAATAATTTTATTTCACTGGTGGTTTGGTTACGGAAGTAGCACATCCTTTGTTCTCCATTTGTGTGCCATGTCTGCATTACTCCATCTTTTGGTACAAGAGTCCACACATTATAAATGTGCCATGTTTTACCATGCTAGTACTGTACTGTACTTTGAATACAGAACAGCTGTATCAAGAGATATGTAAGTTGAAAGTAATAGTTATTAAGAGTAAAAAAATGTCTGTTTATGCTGTAGTGTAGTTTGGTATAGAATTTTTATCTGTAGGTAGTCTTTTCTGTACAGCTAAAAAATGATGGGGATTTTTGGCATTTCTATTATGTATTGGTGAGAGTATGTGGTTGAAGGCACAAGTAGCAGCTTGTCCAGTGGAGTAGTCTTATGGCTGGAATGGTAATTAAGTTGCTTGTCAAACAGAGGGTCATTCCAGCCCCAGTGAGATGCACTTTTATTTTTTAGAGATCCTTTTGTGGATTTACGTACGACTGTCTGTTCTGGTCAGTCAACCCACTACATGCCTTCTGAGTTGTTACCAGTGCAGCCACCAGCCAGTTTGCTCATCATATGCATCCTTCAGGTTGAATGATATATTCTTGTTAATTGTACCTCTGGCTCATTAAGCTCAACCTGTGTAAACACCATGGCATTATTGCCAGTCAGCAATTCCATATGTATTGATAGACATTTTGAGCTCTGTTTAGGATTTTTATACCTAAAAGTACAGAACTCCTCAGATAATGTTCATGACAAATTAAAGGATAATACTTTTAGATTTTAGTAATATGTCACTTCTAAGGGCCATATGCAACACTGGTTATGACCTAAGCAATGCCAGTGACTGTCACAATATCTACATGTAATAGCTAATCATAATGGTTATCATTACTGAGCTACTGATTTTTGTTGTAGGCCTACATGGTATTTCACATTGATATTTCTGTACAGTCACAATAATTTTACAGTATCTATAGTCTATTTCATTTCATCTGAAACCGACAATCTGTAAAATGGCAACATTGCATTCCCAGCTCGTGATTGGCTGAACAAACATTGTCCTTAACCATTGACTTATTGATATAAACATTTAAATTAACCCTTCATTAACTTCATTGTATGATCCTGAGATGCAAAGAAAATTCTCATTTGTTATTTCATATATGCAAATCATGTTCATCAGTTGTATTAACCATATAAACAGATACAAGAAAGAAAAATTTAAATCCAAGTCGACCATCTGTAAACGTAAACGAACACAATATTCCAGTCAATTTTGTTTCTCCAAGTTTTACTTAGATAAATAGATATCTGTCTTCATAGGCATTCTTAAAAGGAAATCTAATATTTATTGAATTAAAATGGCATGAAAATTGTTATAATATAGACAGAAATACGAAGTGAGTTTTTTTTTTTTTTTTCTAAAGCACACCTCGTATTTCTGTCTATATTATAACAATTTTCATGCCATTTTAATTCAATAAATATTAGATTTCCTTTTAAGAATGCCTATGAAGACAGATATCTATTTATCTAAGTAAAACTTGGAGAAACAAAATTGACTGGAATATTGTGTTCGTTTACGTTTACAGATGGTCGACTTGGATTTAAATTTTTCTTTCTTGTATCTGTTTATATGGTTAATACAACTGATGAACGTGATTTGCATATATGAAATAACAAATGAGAATTTTCTTTGCATCTCAGGATCATACAATGAAGTTAATGAAGGGTTAATTTAAATGTTTATATCAATAAGTCAATGGTTAAGGACAATGTTTGTTCAGCCAATCACGAGCTGGCAATGCAATGTTGCCATTTTACAGATTGTCGGTTTCAGATGAAATGAAATAGACTATAGTATTGCAGTTATATATATAGTTATATTGCAGTTATATATGATACATAGTCTCTGACCAGGGAGTTAGCCAAAGCCTTGGCGAGATGATGGCAACTGTATCAGACACAATCAAATACCAGAAACCTTTAGTGGTTTACTGAACAAAGTTCAGAGCTTCTTTGAAACTGTTTTTTTTTTTTTTTTTATTTAACCCACCAATTGACAGCAAGAGATGCTTTCTGGAACGAAACATAATGTGCGGTAACATACTCAAATAATTTTCATTGCACAGGTTCACAGTATACTGTAGCCAAGGATTATAATAATGAGTTTTTTCCAACTTTTATCTGAATAGTTAATGAATATAAATTATTATAATGTGCATTAATAAAAGTATTTGGAATATATTGACCATGATCTAAAACAATTGTTACACAATCATCTTTATGTTCTAGACATATCATTTTTATTAGCAGTGATATATTATGTTGTATGGTTACAAGCTGCTGTGGTAGTCGTTGAAATGTTCGACTATTACTTAGTGGTAGCTCGGTTAAGTGTTTCATTGATGCCCCAAACTTTGTTGAGTGGAACACTAAAGCTTTCTGGTATTTGAGTGAGTCTGATAGAGTTGCCTTCGTCAGGCCACGACTCTGGCTAACTTTCTGGTCAGTGATTATGTATCATGAGTGTTGTCAAAGGAACCTAATGGTGAGCCTTAAAAATTGACTTGGAAGACCATGACCTTGAATGCAATCACTTCAGTCAGTGGTTGTATTTGAAAGTTAGTAAAATATATCCGAGACATAGGATGTATTGGCCTTAAACAGCATGAAGGGAAACTGACTATCATCACTGCATGGTGTTATCAGGACAGAGCTTATGTTATGTTGTAGTTCTAAGCAACTCAAGATTGGAAAATATATTAGATAAAGAAAGAAAGAAGGTTCAGGTACACTAGTTACAAACTCTCAGTGGTGTATTGAAAGTAAAGAAAGGTACTGCACTTTCCCTACTCTGTAGTTGTTAACATCAGCTAACACAAAATAAGTTTATTCAGTTGAGATAAAGGAAAGTATTATGTATTTGCAAAAATTTTTTAATTCACGTTGCTGCAATAATTTTACATAAAATGTTTTGACAATACATGTTTTGTTAAATATCACTGTTTTGATGATATCGCTGGAAAATACAGTAAGAGGAAGGTGCCTTGCAGTATCTTCCCTTGACTTAATAATGCGCAGTATCTTTCCTGGACTTACTAATGTGACACTATCTGTCTCAACAGGTTCTTTATTATATTTTGATATGGTGCTTGTACTGTAATTTGTGTATGGTAATAGGATAAGGCCACGCGCCGGCATCTTTGTTGTTTCGTCTCTAGAATGTGTTGGTCCCTAGTACAGTCAGTAGCTTTGTCGTGCTCGTCTTCCTCCCGGCTTGATGCTGTGTGTTGTGATAGTTGTGTAAATATGTACTGGGGTACTTTGATTTTGCTGGAGAATTTGGCACTACCGATTTCTCAACCTATGCCATAAAAATCAGGCTGCAGCAATACCTCATTATGATTTTACCATGTTGGCTTATGGTCTGTGGCAGAAAACTAAGACCAGTTTGACTAGGGTACTGGTACACTGTTTCATAGACCATTATTGAAAAATCAAGAGTGCTCAATTCACCAGTAAGTATCTTTACCCAATCCTGCACAATCAAAAGTAAGTAACTGCTTCTTGGTGTAATGCAATAACCGAATGCTTCCTAGATTACTGATGTTGCTTCCTCAATTTAATGTGATGATATGGAAGTCTTAATGTGAAGAGAAAATAGGAATCCAGGTGTGAGTGGAGAGCCGGAGTCTTAGTATGAGTGGACAAAAGAAGTTCAAATGTGAAGGGAAGAAAGGAGTTCTAGTGTGAGTGGAAAATAGAAGTTCTAATTTGAGAGGAAATTGAATTGACTACACATTAACCATATCCATCCAATGGACGAGATAAATGCGACTAATGCAAACCACGTGCAAATTTAATTTACCTGATCAATTGTGACTTGATAGTGTGGTAATTTATGGTTTAAGTTAAGCTGGCTGATTCCCCTTAGGGATAAGGTAATAATGTTAAGGGGTCACAGTGATATGCTGGTGGTAAAATGAAGATTGTCAACTCCTCCTACCTGTAACCAAGAAACAAGGCTATAAGGGTAGCATTATTAAATGAGGAAAAGGTCCTTTGTTACTTTTTTCATATTCCTATATACAGTAATACAAATCGAGCGACAAAGAGCCTTTTCCATGTTTAATAATTCCACCCTCAGTTTTTGGTGGTCTTGTTGCGGGAACAGTAATAAGTACAGTATAGTTATACTGCAATAATAGTACATTTGTTGTGGCATTGTATTTATTGGTTGTGGAACCAGAACAGCTGGATTGCTATGGAACCTACCCCGTCTCTAGCTATGGCCTCGAAGGGCTTACTCGAGGGCGAGAGAGGGTTTTTCCGTGAAGATCATCAGAAGTAAAAATTTTAATTTGGCGCTGTGCTGATGAGGGAGCCACCTAGTGGTGACATGGTGAAGTACGGTGGCCTCCCGCTAGCTCACCCCGCTGGCTCGTCCATTCTTTTCGCGGAACGGCTAGAGTTTATATATCCAATCTGTGTCGCAAATAAGTGACTGAAACAGGAATGATATGCTTGTATGTTTTGTATGGAAGAATCAGTAACCTTCAGTTATCTGGTGACTGGAATGATGTCATGGTGTGGTGGAATGTTTTGCAATAATGTATACTTCATTGCATAATGTCCAAATTTTCTTTAATTTTATTCTCTTTAAGAAGATATGTAATAAGCAAAATGCCATAATATTGTTCAAGTTAGATCAAAACACTGAATCTAACTCATGATTTTTAAAGTGGAGATTACAATGTACAATTTGATTTTAATGTTTCGGAAACCAGCAGGTGCTTGTGTGCAACTTTTATACGTGTCAAGTTGATATAAGTTGATAAGAGACATTCATTTTATATACAAATAATTTAACTTTTAGCAGCACAAATGGAAGGTAGAGACATGTATAGTATATTAAGTTTTCTGGCTAAGTCAAATGTATCTGTAAGCTGAGGTCTGGTGGTGTGATAATTGTGTTACTTCTTGTGTAAATTTCGGATGTATAGTTATTTGTGTCCTATTTATTGTTTCCATTGTAAAGTCTATAGTAGAAATTTATCCCAAGTCATTGGTTAAGCGAGTCAAGGGAGCTGGTAACACTGTTCAGGGAACAATTGATAAATATGAATTGAGTTGTTGATTACTGGTAATTATTTTTGGAGGTTACAATAGGATAAATATAGTTATATACAGTTGCAGACTTTACTCAGAGATGTACAATTATTAACAGTAAAGTGCAATAATAAGATTGTAGTACTGTACAGTACTGTACAGTCGGCGGCAGAAGTCCTGTCGCCTCACCTGCTTCACTGAGACACTCAGTGTTCATAGAGTCGAGAAATACGCACGTTTTCTACACCTAATAATCTCGAGTCTATGAACATCGTGTGCTTCGGTGAAGCAAGTGAGGCGACAGGACTTTTGCCGCCGTCTGTACAAAGCCGTATGGCAGTAAATCACGATGAAAGGAAAAATAGAAATGACAAGGATATATGAACGTTAGCTTTCATAACATAATCCAATACAGTAGAGAAGAGTTAGTGTGTGGGTAATGGGATTCATGTTAAGGCTAAGGATTATTGAAAATGGGCAACAGAGCCTAAGCACACATATAAAGCCATACTAAACCCAATTGTGATGACCAAGGCAAAAATAATTGCTAAATTTTTCAGTCAGTGTATTGCAGTGTAGTGATTTTAAATTGAAAGAGTGAAAGGAACTGTTGTCCATAATTCAACCGCAACACCAGAATACAAAATGAAGGCTGAGGACAAATTTCTACTATGGACTATATGGGTCTGAACTGCTCGAAAAAATTACTGAAGGAGAAATAATGTACAGTTTGTAGAGGTGAGACATGATACTATTGTTGGGTTTTGGTATATTATAAGTTTATTATAATATACCTCAGTGCAGAACAAAAGTGAGGTTAGAAGCATTACACTGGTACCAGGAAAAAGTATAATGAAGGGGATGTGTGATGTCCTTTTTATAGAATGGTTTATTGTGGTGAATAGGGATTTCTGCATCTTAGCATATTACCAGCACAGGTGTAGAGGTTGTGCTCTGACATTGTAAGGATATTTGTGCAAGAGTAGGTCTTGTGTGGTTGGTGGGATAGCCTGCTCCAGCAGTGTTGGTATTATTGCCTCCTATTGGACTGATCTTTGGTATTGATGCATCACATGCTAACAGAATGCATTTCTATAATTTCCTGTCACCCAGCTATTGGCGTATTGTACAGTAGTAGTTATACTACTAGGACCTAAAAATATCAGGAAAAGCTTACATGTCAGGGATATAACTATTACATTTTTCACAACAATAGCCTCGCTATGTTTTGGTTCCATACAAGCTCCTGCACTACATAGGTTTGACTTAGAATCTGAAGTACATGCTTTGACTAAATTAATGATATCTCAGGATTGTTCTGCTTCTTTTATTCACGATTTCATCATGGTACTGCTTATATTACAGTATACTGTAATAGTGAGATTCCTTGAGCTAGTCGGTGGGAAGGGGTGTTATGTGCTCCTACACTCTCAAAGTTACAAGTAAAAGGGGTAAGAGGACATTATTGGCTACAAGAATTCATTTACGAACTCCAAAATGTGAGGTCTTGTATTATCTCAAGCAGTGTTGGATATGTACACTCACAATGACTAATTTGTGTCCTCCCTTGTTGAAGATTCAATCAAATTTTCTTGACATATCACTGATCTAGTTGGAAAGATCTTAGTAGAATCTTTATATCACTATGTCAGATAATCATATGGAGCAGACCTGGATAAAAATGTTAAAGTGTGACATTGCTATTGGGTGCAAAAGTTGTAGCACCACTCATGATTCTTTCCTTAGACCATGAAATTCTGTACAGTATAGGTTTGGAGTATCTGAAGCAACAGCAAAGTGCCAATGGATATACAGTAGACCCTTGATATAAGGTAATAATTTCTCGTATCCATCACTTCATATCGCCATCAGTCACTAATTGAAGACCAAATGTTTCCCAGGCTTCTGTTGTTCATTACCATACAAAGTTATCTACTGGGCTTGTGCTATATGACAAGTGTTAAATATTTTAATATACGAGTAATATTAAGGGCCTACTGAAAGTATTTGTTGTTTTGGACTCAACAATAACAATTCCTATTCAGTATCATTGCCAAGCGAGTCATAAGATGTAACAGGACTTTGGCAGTTGTAACATAAAGCAATGATATTTTAACCTTGCAAGTACAGTATGTGCTCAACATAATTTTTGGATGATACTGAGTACATGGACACTCCAGGTCTAAGGTAAATAAATAATTCTTGCAACCAAGGGTACAGTCCCCTCAATTGTATGTTTACAAGGACAATTTTTTTTTTTTTTTTTTTTTTATATAATTATTATTATTGTCAGTCAGTCATATGCAGTGTGACAGCATTATTTTTCAAGCATACCTGGCTTTGACTGTGGTAAATAGTGCCTCTGTATTATGTAGATGATGTGTGCTACAGTATTGCACACTTCTTTCATAGATTGTTGTTAATTATTGGTCAACACAGGATTATTTTATTCAGGTAATGAGTAATGATAATTTGTTATACTGTATATTGGAAAGGGTAATACTACATTTCCACACACTATGTAGGAAATTGGAGGGTCATTGATTTCTCCAAATTATGCTGCTAACAAAATATAATATCCTTTCATAAATATTGAGGTCTTCTGTTTTCTGGCATAGTTTGGAGGAATTGATAGCCCTCCAGTTCACCACCAAGGGAGCACCCCCATTATGTCTGTGTTCATAGCTGTGAATAATAAACTGTGTAGTGAAGATTGAAGTGTGTGTGTGGTTGTGGAAGAACCAAACAAATAGCAACTAGAGTAAGCTACTGCGAAATTACCCCTTAATCTTGACCATATGTACTGTACTGTTATTATGGTGATTATTACAGTTGCACACTTGTAGACATGGAACTGAAGGGAGCTGTACTGTACACTACCACCTTTGTAACTCTGTATCTAAGCAATATTTAATAAAAATGTGATACTAGACCTTTTTTCCTAGCACCCCAGAATTATAATTACTGTACTGTATATGAATTTATACCATTTCTGTAACATTTATTTTCGTTTGTTGATCTCTGATTTTGTTCTAAGTTAAATATTTGGAAAGTGCAAGTGGCACATGTAAACAAGAAAGACCTTAGCAATATTAATAATTGTTTTACTAGAGGTTAGGTGGATTTTTCGGGTTGAAATCGTAATAACTCCTGCAGTACCCGGATGTTGGTGTTGTCATATTTTTTCTTGAAGATGATGTTTGGCTGGTGGCGACTTTTCTTGGTCTGGGTGTGCCAAACATACAACTGGAAAGGAAGGGTATTTTATTATAGTTGAGATGGAAAATTTTTAGTACTGTATGTGTCATGTACAGTTGAGCAAGTAGAAAGTGCAAGAAAATAATGGCTATATATGGCGACATCTTCACAACCACTCAAAGTTCAGCCAATCACGTTCCACCATACATTTGCTCTGAGTTCCTAGTGATCCATTCATAAAGATACAAAAGCTTTCTACAAAAAACTGCTAGATGTTGCTATATACAGCCATATTTTTTCTTGCACTTTCTTATTGGCTCAACTGTACATATACAGTATAATATTGTCACACCAGAAATATTTATTGCTTATCAATTATAATAGTAATTTATGAAGTAAATGCTTGACTTTATGGCTATGGTTCCACAAGAGTGTCCCAATTGAAATTGAGTTTGAGTTTTTTTTTTTTTGTGGTGTAGTGGACCTTTTGTAAATACAGTAATTACCTTTTAATGCAATATGATCAAATTAACACGATACCTTGGTGCACTGCTCAGCTTTGAACTCGATATCGTTAGGTGAGATGTGAAGACTCCTAAGGAAACCATCTTCTTCGTGGCCTGGCTTGTAGGGCATTGCAGCATTTGGCACCTGGTGTTAGCAACAGTTGTGATGGTAAACCACCAACAAACAATAGCCATTTAACCCAAGTATTAAAGTACCCAAATTAGAACCACTGCATGGAGTTTTATGTTGTTTATGTTATGGTAATTTTGGTGTTTGTGGTATTCATAAAAGACTTTATGAGGGCCATTAAAGATTTGTCAAATTTAATAACTTAACATGAAAGCATTCACTTGTGCGATTAAACATATGCCTGACTCTGTTCCTTCAGATGTGGCAAGGAACACCAGTCTATACTGTATGATACCAGCACCACTCACTCACCCCAAGAAGGTACTGGACACTGACAGCAAAGCCGGCCATATCAACGGGGAAGGTCCTGCCTCCGATCCAGCCGTCAAACCATCCCTGGAACTTTCCCTCCGACACCACAGGTGTAGACAAGCCCTCCTTGGACACTAGTCCCACAGGCCACATGGACACCTTTTCCGTGTACCGCATCTGCACGGGTTAGATCAGGTTGGGTCGGAATATTTTATTTTTTTATAGTTTTATCCAACTCATTTAGACTGTCAGGTTGGAATAGGTGTTTTTAAATCAGGTCAAGTAAGTCAATTAGTTATTATTTATTTATTTTATTAATTCGTTTATTTCTTTGTGCACCTCATTAAGCTGTTGTAATAGATCAAGAATATTTCCAGTTTCATTTCGGGTCAGGTAGGGAAGAAGAATTACCCTTGTCTCGACAAGGTGTCCGTTCGTTTCAATTGACGACATTTGTATAATTATTATTAAAGTTTATGTTTTTCCCACTTGGCACTCACCTCCTGAAACAATCTGATGTCATAGGTGTTGTCGTCGTCGGCAAAATAGACGACGCCTTTGGAAGCATGTTGCCGCAACCACTCCATCCCGGCATTTCGGTTTGCCACGCCCTTGGGCTTCACCTTGTGGCCACTGTACTCGGGAGGCATTGGCGCTTGAGAATAAAAGGGGAGAGGCTGGGGAGAGGAGGTTAGAGGCTGGAATGGGGAAGGGGAGAGGCCAGGGAGTGGAGGTTTGGCATTGGAATGGGGAAAGAGAGAGAAAAGGAGGTTAGGAGTTGGAATAGGGAAGGAGAAATGAAAAGTAAGGTAAGACAGAGGGTGGAGGTATAAAAAAAGGTAAGGAAAAGGAGGTTAGGGGTTGGAATGGTGATGGGGAGAGAAAAGGGTAAGACAGAGTGGTGGAGACAGTATTTGAGAAGTGGGTTAGTAGCCTCACCGCCTCTACTTCATTTTTTTTTTATCCTGGCAAAAATGTGCTGGTTTCCTCATTTAATTTTTTACTTTTCATTACTGTAATTGTAATGCAGTCCAAGACAAGCTACACTAAAAATTTACACAACTTGGTACTATTATGCAACTTATATATACTGATGTGATAGTTGTACCGTTGACGTTGAGGTAGGTGTGTGGGATACCAGTAAATAAGGTGAATGTGATGGTCGTACTGTTGAGGAAAGTGTGTTTGATATAATTCAGAACAAAAACACAGTACTTAAAAAAAGCAAGAAAATGTGAATGTGATGGTCGTACTGGTTGAGCCACTGTAGGTGTGTGGGATTCCAGTAAATAAGGGAAAGTGAAAATGATGGTCGTACTAATGAGGTAGGTGTGTGGGATGTTGGTGAAGGTGAGGTAGTCGATCAGGTCCTGGTTGGGTGTGTCCGTATCGTCAGTCACCAGCCAGTAAATGTTGGGTACGTTCATCAGGGTCTGGGCCAATCGAGTCAACTCCGGTATCTGGTCAGGCAGGAAAGGGAGAGATCGCTTGCTGAAAACACTGAACTATCATATTCTGTTTAAGGGATTTGCTTCTTTCCGGGAATATGGGAAGGGAGTGCTAATGATTCCTACAAACAATGCAACTTTGGTAACTATTCAGGCAGGGAAGGGAAGTAATCACTAGCTGAAAATTTCTGTACTGCCTTACAGTATTTAGTTTAAGGGGTTTGTTTCTACCCAGGAGAATAGAGGAGAGCACTACTGATACCTCCAACTGATGCCAAGGAACAGAGCCCCTACACATATACAGTTAAACCTCGATCTAACAGACCCCGATGCAACGGATTTCGGATGCAACGGACACAATCCGCTGGAGAAAATTTTTAAAAATTTGTCTGAATTTTGGGTCCGAATGTTTAAAACTCCCGCCCGGGTGAAACGTACCGAGACTGCTACTTGAGTTTTTGTCCGCTTGGAGGCGCGGGTGTTTTGTTTTGTTTACAAACATGGGTTCGACTGGTTGTGTTTCGCTACATTTCTCTCGTTTTCATTATATTTTGCAGTGTTGCATTATTTGTTTGGTCCCCTGTGTTCTACATTATCACTATGGCACCTATAGAGAAAAGAAAGCGTGTGAATCTGAGCATTGCTGATACATTTTTATTAATAAGTTAGAAGCTGGTGTTTCTGTGTCACGTGTCTAAAATTTATGGCGTAAATAAAATTTTTCTCTTTATTTTTTCTCCATTATATTTTTTACATTATACAGTAGGTACATTATTTACACATCATTACATACCTATTTATGTATATATATCTGTATTTTGTGTTAATTTTTGTACATACACCTTTTTTTTTGTTTTTTTTTAAATTTTGTACCCCCCCCCCTAAAAATTCTTCGCTGTAACGGACTATCGGCTTTAACGGACACCCTCTCCCCCCTATTAGTCCGTTAGATCGAGGTTTAACTGTATACTGTATTACTGGAGTAGTCAGTTTCCTGGCATACTGTAGTTTGCAGGGGTCATTTGCCCTTCAGTATGACTAAAGAAAAATGACACCCTTAATAATGTATCATGATAAAAAGTCACCAGTGTCATCTGTGGTTATGTACAGTACTTCAGTAAATGGCATGTGATCAATAACCATATACCTGTATACGGTATTATATTTCTTAGTAACAATCTCTTAACTAACACACAATCATTCTTTCCATCAACATGAGCGTTCCGAGACCTAATACCTTCAGGAGAAATCATATACAGAAGCCAACAGTCGTACACAGTCAATCACATCAAGGGGCAACAAAATGACTGACCTGTTCTGGCCTGGGGTAGGTTGGGGTGATGACATAAATGGTTGGCAGTTCTGAGTGGTTGTTATTTTCGACCACCACACGCCTCCTCAGCTCCTCTCTCACCGTCCGGGCCAGGGAGACTGTGTGGGGATCGAAGGAGTTGTGTGTGTTAAAATGAGAGTGACAATAAACTGTAGACACAATGCATGAAATTATTATATGCACGCAATCTGTTGATGCTTGTACACACACACATACACACACACACCCTTCACACACACACATACATACTGTACTAATTTTCTCTTTCTCATCCTCCCCTGTATCCCTGCTTGTCGTAAGAGGCGACTTAAAGGGTTTTCACTACTCCACCTGTTATTTTTTTTTCATTTGTTACCTTTTGTGTTTACTGTCCCACCTCTCAATTATCTTCTACATCGGGCGCTATATGACCTTGCTGTCGCGGCGCCTAATTTCAATCTATCAATCAATTTTTTTTTTCTCTCTCTCTCTCTGTCTCTGTCTCTGTCTCTGTCTCTGTCTCTCACACACACACAGAGGAGATAAAGATGTGCAGAAATATAGCTTTCCAAATAGAGTAATAGACGAATGGAACAAATTACCAGAAGAAGTGGTGTGTGTCAAAAACTTACATAACTTTAAAGAAAAATATGATAATTGTGATTTAAAATACGGGACATTACGAGCTTGACTCAATCCTGTAAAGATACAAATAGGTAAGAACACACACACAGAGTACCAACCCACCTTTGAGATCAGCAAGAGAGGAGATGCAATGTAGGCCACACGTTGAGAACCCCCCCGGCCCTAGTTGTTGTTGAGAGAGCATCCACACCACCACCACCACCATCATCACCGTCACTAACACCAGGACACAACTCTGTGGCGTCCATACCCTCCTGTGTGTGTGTGGATGAGAGAGACATACAGAGAGAGTTAAGTTATAGTTACAGTGAGTTGAGTTGGGAGTCAGAGAGAGAGAGAGAGAGAGAGAGTTGAGTTATAGTTAAGAGTGAGTTGAGTTGGGGTCAGAGAGAGAGAGAGAGAGAGTGTGTGTTGAGTTACACAGTAGTTAGAGTGAGTTGAGTTGGGGTCAGAGAGAAAGAGAGAGTGAGTTTAGTACGGTTTAGAGAGAGAGAGTTGAGTATGGGTTGGAGATAGAGAATTATGGTCGGCAAAAGTTTCGATGTACAGTTTCGAGCAGGTAAAACAGACACACATGAAACAGGAGGCCCTTCAACGAGCATATAATATAGAGTGTAGTGTGAGACGTTGTGTTCAGTATCTCGTCCCTCCCAATATACAGTATATGCACAGTGAGGGGTCCCGTTTCAGGTGTGTCTATTAATTAATTACAGTGTTGGAGCGCCTCGATTCCTCCATAGTATGCCAGAAAACAGAACCAGATTAACAAACATTATGGTGGCCTGTTGTTTTGGAAGAGTTTGGGGTGGGATCACTTAATCCAGATTTACCCCCTTGAAAACACTAAAACACAATAGCATGGAACCATCACAACCACAACGACCACCAACAGGCACATAGTTCATAGTCGTTAACAAGTGATAATAATAATTGTCACTTCACTATGATTATTATTATTATTATTTTCCACACTATTATAAATTTTTTCCACAATGTCGGTTATTATTATTACTATTATTATTATACTATTATTATTATTTTTCACAGTACAGCATTGCAGACAGTTCCTCTCGGTGTGGCTGCTACTGATCAAATGAGAGAGAGAGAGAGAGCTTCATCAAACGTGGCCTTTTTTTTTTTAAATTCACGATTCCTCCGAACTCTACCAGCATGGTCAACTAACAAACGGTTTCCGGTACCTTGGAATAGTTTGAAGGAAACAGTTGTTGCTCCACATCTACCAACCCTATAATTTCTATCCCCTTATGATAAAAAAGTTCGTCATGTTATTTGCACTGTTGGAAAAATGGGAGTTATTAAACCCTCGCATTTGTGGATGAAACAGTGTGTATTTTTATTGACGCTAATTTATGTTGTGGCAACCCATGCAGAAGATTTGCTCATTTATTTTTATATTTAGGGAAAAGAAAATTATTTACATATCGTTGTTGAGGAATTAACTGATCAATATTGTGATTACTGTGACCTTCACGTTATAACACATGCCACGTTTGAAGCTTGGCCAAGACAAGTTTGATCGTACCAAGATAGGGCTGTCAGTATGTAGGTTAATTATTTAGGTAGGCCTATTTTGTGTGTTGGTTGGTTAGTTGGTTGGATGGTTAGTTGTTTAGTTAATTGGTTGGTTAGTTGGTTTGTTGGTTGGTTAGTTAATAGGTTAGTTGGTTAGTTGGTTGTTTAGTCAGTTGACTGGTTAGTTGGTTAGTTGACTGATTATAGTTGGTTGGTTGACTGGTTAGTTGGTTGTTTGGTTGGTTGGTTAGTTGATTGGTTGGTTGGTTAATTAATTAATTAGTTACTGGAGCTTAACACCTCTCGACTTCGTTCAGTAATAACTTTTCTCCTCAAATAATAATGCTACTACTACTACTAATAACAATAATAATAATAATAATAAAACGGAGTGGGTTCTATATTGATGGGCAGACCACCAGACAAGTCACCGTACGTGTGTTTACTTGGATGTATATACTTGATGCCCAGGCTGTGGTCTTTTAGCCGTGATACAGCATACTTGGCCTTGATGTAACACGTACATACACTGGTGGCCGCTAGCGTAGCACAGTCAATGAATGATAACAGTTATAATTCAGTAGCTCTGACACGCCTGCTCATTTACACACCCTCATACTCATATTCTGCATGAGGCTAGTTGTATACTTACTCTATCTATAAAAGCGAAATCTCGTAACTAAACACACACACATAAGCAATTACTATTACTCGTAATTTCATACACATACACACAATCAAATACTCGTAACTACACTATACTATACACACTCACATAACCGGGGTTGGTTGGTGATGTGTAAGACGAAGAAGAGAAGTGCAAAGAATACGATAAGATGGTCACACCCTCTGTTGTGGAGGATTACTAAGTGCTGCTTGTACCCTTCTAAACGTGCGGATGTATGTACTGCATCTATGTATGTATATATGTATGTAGGTCTGTTTATGTATGTATGTATGCACCGTTGTTCGTCACTCCCACATCACCCACCCAGCGTTGTCATTGAAAGATGGGAGCAATTTCTTAAAAGTGTTGCTTGGGCACCCTTTCGGACCCGAATCGAATTACTTTCCTCTCCTTAGCTTTCCCTACTTTATTCCTTCTTTTCCCTTCGTGATTGCCGTCCCTCGTCTCTGGGTCGTTTGTGCAGTACGAATTGAGCGACGAAAAGACTTAAATTTTCCTCGAAGAAATTCTTAACAGTACCACCCAGATTGTCTCCTCCCTCTCCTCCCACCCTTACAGTTCAACGTTTATCTATTGTCTAAAAGTCTTGATTCTTTCTACCCTTTTTATACAGTATGCTACAATGCTGGGTGAATAACGTGGTAGAAAAAGAGAGGCTGAGGTGGTGGTAACGTATAGGTTCCCCCTCATCTGCTCCAAACTATTGTACCGGACACACTCCCAACACTATAACAAGGTAGCGGGTACACTGTCAGAGCAACATGAGGAAGTATACCAATGTCCCCCTCCAAGCCCAACCCACTATCGTTCACCACCACCACCTGCTCTTTATCTTATCTTATCGTTCTGTGGGTCGTTTTAATTCCTGTGTATGTGTCTCATTTCTTAATTGTATTCATGCCTCCATTTCCTTTCGTGATTACTTGCTGTCCCATTATTATTATTATTATTATTATTATTATTATTATTATTATTATTATTATTATTATTTGTGCCGTGCTGCGTTCTTCATGGCAGATGATAGTTGATACTTCCAAACTACTGTACTGTGTATGCTATGCGAATACGAACAGGGGATCAGTTTTTTATTTTATCATAGATTGAAGGAACAATTTGCCCTTAATCCAGTTCGTAAAAAAAATGACTTTACTCAAGCGAGCGTGTGGGCTTGGCGTACTTCATTTAATCACTACCTGATTTCCCAGTAATGCCTTACGCGCCGGCCAGCATTAGCATAAAAGTGGCGTGTGTATCTACCCCGATGGTGTATTGGTTATCATGCTCGCCTAGCAAGCGAGGAATCACAGGTTCGATTCCCGAGTTGGTAGAATTGTTGGACAATTTTCTCATTTTCAGCCCCTAATGTCTCTGTTCACTTACCAGTCAGTAGGTACCCGGCTGTAAGAGCAAGGAATGCAATCTTGTGTGCTGGGGAAAGATGTGTTGATCCCTGGACTTAGTGACTGTGTGCCCTATACTACCTCCATGGTGTGCACAGTGTATATACTCATGAATATATGAGTATATTATACGCTGTGCCCGTGTGTATCCTTCTCTCCTTTCCTCATCCACAGGGCAACCCCACAACTCGCCACGCTCGCTCACCCTTAATTCCTACTCCTACCTTAACAATAAATGTTTACAAGCGATTCTCGTGTCTATGTGTACATAAGTGTAAACCAAATAAATAGAAAGACAGCCTGAGGAGAGTTTCGTATCCACCTCTAGGAAATACTACAACTCCATTAAGGGGTGTAAGTTTGTTCAGTTCTCAGCTGCAGCTGACAAAAAAATAAAAGACGAAATCAAACAAACCTAACCAATTGATTAACAATCTACATTACCTGAAAAGAAAGTGGTGAAAGGATGGAGAAATGATTGGGTCTCACAAATCCTACAGCGCTGGCAGTATGTTTCAGGCACAGTAAATTATATGGTGCTATCATATTAAAATTTTAATTTAGATAGTCCTTAAAATATAATTTTCCTTGAATAGTGTAGGTACGCTTATATTATCCCCGCACACGGGCCAATTTTCAATGGATGGTGGTTGCTGCCACTGTTTGGTGGTGGGATGCTGTCGACACCCCATACACGGACCACTTCTTCGTGGCAGCCACTGGGAGCTCATCATGGAAGTCTGCTCAGACTGTCATTGTATAATATAGCCTATAGCCTATGCTGCTACGGTGTGAGGGAGTTTCGGCTCTCTCTAGAAAATAGAGGATCGAGTTTCTTTTATTACAGAGCTATGTTATATAATCAAGCATCATATATCAATTGACACTGATTAACTGTATCCTCGTCATCATTCATTGTATACAGGGAACTCAGTGATTAAAAAGGAACCGAATTTTCATAATCCGATATAACCAACAACATGTGTCTCATTTGCTTGTCAGCCTTGTCTTATGAGTCGATGGATGTATTAAGAAGTCACTGAGACGGGGATAATGGCTGATTTGCACATGCGTACGCTAGGTAAGGACATTATTCTTTGATTTACTGTTTCATAAAGTATATTTTTATAATGTGTACAAGTGTAAATATTAATAGTGTCTCCTGAGTCGGTAATGGCAAGAATACTCTGTTGTTGGGGTTTAGATCAAGCAGGTGGTTGGCGGCCATTGAAGTGGATGGCAAGTAGTCTAGCTGATTTTGGGCCATCTTCAAGAACATCCGTGGTGTATACGATGGTGTGGTACTGTACGACGGCTCTGTTTGTCTGTGGAGCCATCGTACCGGGAACCACGCCATCGTATGCACCCCAAACGTTCTTGAATATGACCCTTTCACTCGCGCCCATTATTATTATTTATCTGAATGAATGTACTGTTGGTTATAAAAATTCGTACACTGGATTTGTGGAAAAAGAGGTAATTATTTCTGAAAAGACTGCAATGAATGGTCTCTCTGATTGCAAAACAACAAACCAAATAATAATGATGTGTTGCAGTTACATAGTCTTAAATTATCTATATGTTTTGAACCCTTGAAAACAACTGCATGTGAACAAATTTCTGTGGCCAATAGCTGCACCACCCTGTCGTGGTAACAAGGATGATAGACTATAAAGGATAGTCCACTAGACACTTGTTTTCCCACAAAATGCACAGCGGGAGTGACATCACACTTGTAAACAAACCTTGCCTGGTGCCCAGAGAGTCTCTAGTCCAACTTAAAGTGTACGTGAAACGTGAATGTCTGTGCCATATTATGGGTGTATGTGCAGTGTACGATTGCAATAATGGCAGTAGACATGTAAAAAGAGACAGGGTGAAGTTCTTTTGAAAAATCTGCATAAGAGTTCCATGCGGCAAATATTTACAATTTATGTATATTTCAGTAGGGGACAATGTAGTGTGTTCGTGTGTAGTGAATGTAATGGGCGATTGCACTTACTTTCGGCAGAATAGCCTTTCGAAATATCGCAAGAGCTGCTGAGACTAAGTCCAGCGTAGCGTAAGTCTAGGGTGTCTATACCCTAAATAAACAGCGTTGAATGCAGCAGCCTCATTGCATCCACTAATGCCTGTCTGTATTCCCCGTGAGGTAGTAGTTCCGAGGTAACTACACAGAATTACATATAATTGCAACTCAGTCTGTGGTTACATATCAACGCTACATGCATTTTAAGTAGCTTAATTTATTATCCTTAAAGTCCAGTTGTCTCATATCAATGTTATTTTCAATTTCCCAGATATTTGCATTTCATTAGTCACTTTTATTATGTATTTATGCGCCAGGTAAGTGGGTATATTACACTGACACGTCAGTTCACCTGTACCTTCCATCAAGTATGGACGTCGTTCCATCTACTCGATCCACCTTCCACATATCTACATAATGGTACACCCATGTCGGTATGTAATTGTTATTGTTAAGATTAGTGTTTATTAATGTTGGTTACGAGTATTTTCATGTATTTATTCTTTGTTAACGTAAACGATCACCTCTTAATAGAAATACGAAAGGCAAACTGAAAATCCCAAGATCTCAGCATTTTTCCCTAGATTTTGGGAAAAATCCCAAGATAATAACTTTGAACCGAAAAATGTCGGGAGTTAGGACTGAAGGATGCCAGAGTTAGGACTGGAGGATGCCAGGGTTAGGACCGGAGGATGACAGGGTTAGGACCGGAGGATGCCGGAGTTAGGACCGGAGGATGCTGGGGCGATAGGACCGGAGGATGCTGGGGCTATAGGACCGGAGGATGCTGGGATTAGGACCGGAGGATGCCGGGGTTAGGACCGGAGGATGCCAGGGTTAGGTCTAGGTTAGGTTAGGTCAGGTCAGGTTGGTTCGACTGGCTGTAAAAATTTCAGGTAGAAATTCCCTAGATTTCGGGGAATTTTTGTAGTGCCAAAACTTGGCTCGGATTTTCAATTTTTCGACATTTATGCAGATCAACAAACCAGTATCATGGCAAAATAAGCTAATTTACATGTTTTCCCCCACCCAAAACCCCCGATTCCCAGTGCTCTCCCCCAAGATTGAAGGGGTTAGGGAATATGTATAAACCAAGTGGTTTCCGATCAATATTATGGTCACTAATGAACAGAACAAGTAAAAATAGGCAGGAAAAACAAAACAAAAACAGGTGGAACTCTTACGCAGAATTACCGTTCTTTCGGTTCCTAAGAGACCAAGAGACAGCTATAAAGTGGATATCGGCGTGCACACGTGAGGACAAATTCAATGTTGTATTGGCCCGAGTATGCTCTCTACACTTTAAGACAACAGACTATGTCCCAAGAGATGCTTTGAACAATCAACGATGTAATGGATCTCCAATGAAAATCAGAATATTGCAACCTTGGGCTGTACCGACTCTGCACCTTCCAAATTCTAATCGAGAACCAGATATGTTGAGATCTATCAAAGGCCCAACTTACTGTTACTTGTATCATTACACCCTCAGCTATTTGCTTACACTGTACATATTTTTAACTTTACCCCATCTTATGATACTCTACTGTACAGTATGTAGGTTAGGTTAGGCCAGGCCAAGTCTACCTAATTCTGTTAGAAATGTAGCCCAATACTGGCTGCATCCCCTACTAGTGATAACTTAACTTTGGAATATCTAGGTAGGCTACAGTATTGTAATGCTCTATAACCAACAATTTCTCTCTTCCCCATTATTGTTTGGGGGGTAGGGTGGGATATATTTTAAAAATAAAGTATTTGTGGTGGATCTAATGCATTAAAACTATCATTCAATGGCCTAATGTAGGTTACAGTACAGTAAAAGTCCCATAATCCGGAAGACAGGGGGGTTTGAGACCGAATTAGCGAAAATTCCGTGTTATCGAAAAATACCCCCCAAAATACGTATAAAATACTTTTATTACTTTTAAATACATGTTTCCCTGTCACACGTAATTTATGAGTGTCGGGAGGGGGTGGTGGGAGGATCGTAGCTGACACTCGTAATTTAATAGTGTAGGGCAGGGTCCATAGAATGGACCCTGGTGTAGGGACTCGGGAGGGGTGGTGGGAGGATAGCAGCTGTTGCCAGGCAGTGAAGCCAGGGTCTGCTTGACCGTGACGAAATTTCCCTAACTTCATCTTAAAATTTCCCTTTTTGCCTCAATAATTCCCTGTTTATTCTTGAACTATTACAGTGGAGTGGTAATTCACAATGACGTGAAGAGCAGCATGCTAAGAAAAACCCACTTTTTATAGACAAAAAGTATTTAATATGGACGTTTCAGAGGCAACTACCTCCCTCAACTACCTCAACTCTGTACTGCTGAGGAGGGAAGTAGTTGCCTCCGAAACGTCCATATTAAATACTTTTTGTCTATAAAAAGTGGGTTTTTCTTAGCAACTATTACAGTCTTTTTAGTACTTCATCTGGTAGAAATTTCCCTGGTTACTCTTGAACAATCCTTATATAATTTCCCTGTGTGGACTTCAAAATTCCCAAAAACAGAGAAATTTCCCTGCAGCTGGCAGGGAAATTTTTCTGTTTTAATTAAGGAATTTTGTAGTCGACACAGGGAAATTATATGAAGATGGTTCAAGAGTAAACAGGGAAATTTCTACCAGACGAAATACCAAAAAGAAAGACCGTCAATGTTCAAGAGAAGAGTAAACAGGGAATTATTGAGGCAAAAAGGGAAATTCTGTTGTTGAAGTTGGGGAAATTTTGTGCATCAGACCTGGCACCACTGGCTGTCACAAGTAATTTATGAGTGTCGGGAGGGGGTGGTGGGAGGATCACAGCCGACACTCGTCATTCAATGACATTGTCCTTTGAGGTTTCAACTTCTTGGTAGGCTTCTTTGGTGATTTATTAGGAGCCATGATGAATACTGTAGACACTCACAACACTGAATTATATCCCGGGATATTATTATTATTTTTTTTTTTTTTGGATACAGTAATTATGGGTAAAATTGGTGAGCCCAAAAAGTTCCGGGGGAGCGAACATTCCGAGGTATAGACCTCCAGATTAAGGGACTTTTACTGTATCTAGCCTACATAATTTATTCTATAGTTGTGTACAGTAACATCAATTCCTTCACAGATAATACACCAGAAGTGCTTGATGCTACAGTCCAGCCAGCACAAGAAGATACCACAGATGCACATAACTCATTCTCAACTGCAGTATGCTGGTCGTGCTGTATTTGCATTCCCAGACATAATGAGTTGAAAAGTGAGCTCGTTAATCTGAAAAGTGTTAATGCAATACTTTCTGAAAAAGTAAATGAACTGAAAAATAATTATACAAATCTTAGAAATGCCTATTTACTATTACAAAATGATAGCACCAAAATATGTGATGACTTACAGAAAAAATTAACAAAAGTAAAACTTGAAGGTGAAAAATTAAGGAAAATTAACATTCACCTCCAAGATTTGGTCACAAAATAGTAGAATCAGAATAGTAGAATCAAAATTGCAAACAATGTTATTGAAGAGTATGATAATGTAGCTGCTCGAATGAAAGATGTTCTCTCTCCGTATTTTACGGAAATACAAATACATTTCTTCCTAACCAGCATACCTATTAGGAAGTGGTCCAATAATGACATTGCTTGTGCCCTTGCTTTTAGGGCTATTAGTCCTAATGGATACGCCTTGAAGGGTGTTTTAGGGAATATCATGGAACATCCCTGTGAGAAGGGAAGGCAGCCATAGAGAATGTGTTGCAGCTACTTACGACACACACTGGCATTCCCATGGAAGTAGCTACATACTATGTTCGCTGCAGAATTTATTTTCGTATTGCAGCTTAACAATACACTGAAGAATAAAAACTCGTACAAGAAAATGAAAAAAATAATAAATTAGTGATTCCCCTACAGTTTCATTGTGCTGTAGGCAATTGCCTCTGTTGATAGAAATTAAGTTTGGTTTTACAATTTCCAAAGTGATGATACTCTTGGACTAACTGTGATACTACAGTATTGTATAAATTCTAAAAGCAATATAATTTTGCTTTATATATATATATATATATATATATATATATATATATAACATAATGATTTATAATTATATCTTGACAGAAATTAAGTTTATTTTTACAATTTCCAAAACTGCAATTCCACAGTGATTATACTCATGGACTGACTGTGATACTACAGTATTATGTAAATTCTAATAGCAATATAGTTTTTCTTTATATATATAACATAATGTATTATAATTGTATCTCCGAGTGCAACGAGCACAAACCTTTATTCGTGTGGAAGTGTATGTGCGTTGTAATTAATTTATTAATTGTTAATTAATTTGATTGTTGGTGCATGACTGAAATTAATAAATATAGTAAAGTAATTGTAAACTGGTTGTTTTCGTAAACCTTTACAATCTGCTAATACTATAATAAATGCATATATAACGAAAGGATCCATACAAATAAATTTATGTTGACGGAAGTTGGGATAAAAAGGGGATAATTAACCTCTGTTGACGATCGTTGAAGCCAACACAACGAGTGTCCAAAATAAGCCAGGGAGAAGGTAACGGTTAACAGTCATAAATTTTACATCACTTACCAAATAAAACAATAATAATCTTAATTTCCCGTCACAATATAGTTTTGCTTTATATATATAACATTATGTTTTATAATTGTATCGTGATAGAAATTAAGTTTATTTTTACAATTTCCAAACTTGTGCAATTCCTCAGTGATTATATTCATGGACTGACTGTGATACTACAGTATTATGTAAATTATAATAGCAATATAGTTTTGCTTTATATATATAACATAATGATCTATATATTGTGATAAAATTAACATTAGTTTCTAGTTTTTCTAGAAAATATGCAATTTCACTGTGATTATCCTCATGGACTGATTGTGTTAGTACTTCATTATTTTGTATTCATATTCCTAATAATTATTTTTCTACTTTTGAAAATCATTGGAGGTGGAAGCAATTTATAAGCGAATGGTGCATTCTTCTGACCTAACTGATACATTCATCTAACGGTCTAACCTAATCAGGGTTTTTTTCAGACCTAATTCTTCGGACCTATTCAGGGCATTTTTCGGAAGTGGGGCAGTTGGAAATACTAAAATAGGTATTATTAAACACGACCTATTGTCAGTCTAAATCAAGACCCTATTATCAATGCTATAGATTAGCCAATACCAAGTAATACATTACTGTAGGCCTACTTCTGGTGAGTATACGACGCACCAGTGGTAGAGATCTTTCCTGGCTTCACTGGATATATATTGATGACAACACATTTACTTTAAATTATAATGATCAATTTAAACTGTGTGGAATATAAAGACACCAAAGATTAGTAATTATTGTACAAATATGGGCTTAGAGATGCGAACGCGACTTGATAGCAATCTTGTTGTGGAAGACTTCCAGTTTTATAGTCCATTATTCTATTTCAACAACTGATGTGGAGTTGTACAATTGCCGTTATATCAGTATGCTTCTTATCTTTTTAACCTACCAAGGTGCAGCTACCAAGAAACTCATTATTTCAATTAATATCAGCTGATATAATCTTTATGCCTCATTTTAACTAGTGAGCAGGCAAGGTTTGGGCACCAGCTAGCCACAGAGCCTCCTGTGACGTCACGGATATTTACGACGTTATCACTATGACGTTTCACTGGACTATCCTTTATAGTCTATTATTCTTGCGTGGTAAGGTGTACAATTTTTTCTGGCAACAGTGATATGATCATGGATCTTCTCTGAGGGGTTCAATATGCCGTCGTTTCGAAACGTCATCACTCAGTTACACTGAACCCCTCAGAGAAGATCCATGATATCACTGTTGCCAGATTAAAAATGCACCTTACCACTACAGGGTGGTGCAGCAGGTGGCCTCGAGTCATTAGCTCGCAACTATACACATTCAAGCTGCATGATTTAATACATTGCTTATGTTATTCTTGGTCAGCAAATTCCAGGCCATCTCATATTTTCTTGCAGCCTTAGACCTAATGCAAAGTTATGTATCATGGCGTAGGTAATGGAAACTGTTTATTGCAATGGCTCTGTATAAAGTAAATGGTGCCAAGATATCAGTATAAGAATCACCATTTTGGCAGTTATATATTTTCCCTTCACAGCCTGGAAAGGAGTTGTTTGGCCACTGCACTAAGCAATTAATCACTTTACAGTGCATGGGAGGAATAGTAGCTAGTAAATCCCTACCCATGTTGGATATAGAAGGGGATTGTATCTTCTGTCGTGTATTGTATCAACACTTACTTGTCTTGTCCTCTCCTGTACCAGTAGGCTATACCACCACTAATAATTTCATATCCTCGGCTCGGGAACAGATGTGAGCTTCCCAGAGCGTTATACAATCATGGTACTGTATTATGTTGGTGAAGGCGAGGGAGGAGTGCCTTATAAAGCGTGACATTCCATGCTACGCTACGAAGGTGATAATTAAGTGACAATTTAAATTTAGTGATAATGTTTGCTTGTGTTGCGTGACGTTACAGTCAATGTTGCGCTACGAAGGTGATAATTAAGTGACAGTTTAGTGGTAATGTTTGCATGTGTTGCGTTCTGTCACATCACAGACTACTTGACCGTCTTGACGAAGGTGATGGTATAGCGACAATTATTAGTAGCCTATATACTTGTGTTGCGTGACGCCACATCCCAGACTACATAATGACCGTCTCCACTCCACCTCTTCGGGTTCTTCCCCAAAATGTAGTGGCATTGGTTGTACAACACTGGGAATTCACATCTGCTCCTAAGATGAGGTTAGGATTCGATGATAAGTATTGATGGTGTGAGAGAGAACAAGTGTTGACCTACTAACCTTACTTATATTCAGGGTTCGTTTCCACTCCAAATACAATAAATAGATGTTTTTGTGTAAATTTTATTGGGAAACATTTCTTGAAAAACATTTAGTACTCAACAAACCAATTTACTCTCATACAGCTCGTCTGAAATGATTATTTACACCCAGAGCAAAAGAATGTAAATAAAAAATAAAGAGATGAAATAAAAGAATAGAAATAAAATAAGAATAAATATAAAGTACAAGTATAAAACGTCTGGTGCAGCTCATTTCACAAAGTTCTGGCTATAGTGACTGTAAGACCAACATAAACACATTGTTCATCCTTGTGTCACGTCATACTCGTTCAGGTGCAGTGTTCACACCATATCTTACTCCTTATATAGTAGAATTATATAAGCTTCCCAGGTTTATATAATTTATGTATTTTATTGCTAATGAGTGGGAAAGTTCGATTATCACAATGCATTATGGTGCGTATGATATTTAGGCTACCATTAACAAACTACAATTACGGAAACAACTTCTCATTCATCCCTCTACTCCCCCTGATTTATGCATTGTTTACCGTCTATGGAACACATTATACCCATCACTGAGGAACCACTGTTACAAAAACACCTTTTCCCACGTTTTCCTCCATCCCTGTATATATATAAGGAGGGTGGAGGAGGCTTGGGGTTTATTCCACACATCATTCTTATCAACACCACAACAACAATACCCAGGGGGAACTTTTCAATCCTAACCAGTTCGGCACACCTCGTCTCCCATACATAATTTTTTTCTGTTTTAGTTCGAGATTACGACAACAATTATTAGTATGGCTTCGTATAAACTTGTGTTACTGGTGAGTCTATAAGGGTAGTAGGCCTAAGAGGATCGGGCCTAATGGGTTCTTTCCATAGTCATAATATAATAATTATTAATACTTGACTGACGGTAAATCTCCAGTAACGATATATAGTTTGTTGATGTGAGGTTGCAGCACATGAAACTTGAAATAAATAAATAGATAAATAGAATACTATGACCTCAAATGCACTTGCTCTAGTGATGAGTGAAAAGGGATTATAATACGTTCATTATTTAACACACACACACACACACGAAACGGGATACGGTACAGTGTTTCATAGCTTCTTTACCAACGAAGCCGAAAGCTCCTCAATAATATGATCTCACCCGCTCCCTCACTCACTCCCTCCATCCTTCCTCCCTTCCTTCTGTGTAGCTACTGTGAGTATCCTTAATAACAATATCATATCCTCACTCCCTTCCTTCCTCCTTTCCTTCTGTGTTGGCACTGTACGTGTTTCCTCAATAATAATATCATATCCTGCCTTCCTTCCTTGCAGTTCCTGTGCGTATCCTCGTGTGTGTGGGCGAGGACTTGGAAAGAAACAGGTGTGGGAGAAAGAGGAGGACCAGGCTGTGTGGACACTGACCCAGCACAGAACTACATGAACCAATACTATGAGGGAGTCTGGTACGAAATTGGCAGGGTGAGTATAATGTACAGTCACGTGCCAAAATAGGTATTCAGGTCTGTTTCGAATAGCCTAATGATAAATGGAATATTAAACGAACCCCAGGGAGTCAAAATCAAATTAGTTAGCCAGATCTGTTTCGAATAGCCTAATGATGAATGAAGTATTATTTTTACGAGCTCCTACAAGTATAAGAGACAAGGATGAGCTTTGTTATTGGTTTACTGATATGTATACTGTAGTCATGAGCAGCACAAAGTTTATTCCCTAGAGAATATAGAATATACTGTTATGAATATACTGTTTATCTATAGTTCAAAAATTTCTCAAAACACACACACACAGATGGTCAGATGTGTATAGCCTCTAGCTCCCTTTCGATATATTTCTCAAAACACACATACACACACACTCAAATGATCAGATGTGTATAGCCTCTCCCTTTTAATAGATCTTTGAAGAATATATATCTATCTTCCTAACACCCTTCCTTCTTCGCCTTCTGCTGCAGTTACAAACCCCAGGAGGCGCGCTGTTCCAGGCAGGGTGTCACTGTGAGACGACTTACTTCACCTCACCTTCTCCTGACGTGGGTGACGGAGAGGCCACGTATACATGTAGGAAAGACGGACCTAATGGACAACTTACATCTGCCACAGGTTGGTCAGAGAGAGAGAGAGAGAGAGAGAGAGAGAATGTTTTTAATACACCACAGATACTTTATATGTTTATTGTTCTCTTGGTTTTCATATATATTTTTTTATATTAGAAAACCATGAAGAATAATAATATGTAAAAGATTGTATGTATTAAATAATTAACTTATTGTCTTCCACAGCGGACTTGCATCACGATGGAGCGGCTGGTCACTTCAAGCAACAGTTCCGCTATCCACTCTCTCCTTCCCTTGACTACACCATCATATACATCGACCAGGTCTGTGCTGTTGTGTGTGTGTGTGTGTGTACAATAATGCTCAGCTTTTCCAGTATAGACCCCGAAGCATTATAGTAAGTACAGTTTTATTTTAATCTCATGTGAATACTTTACATTTTGTGATTGGTAATGTTACCCCTAATATTATAAGTTTTCTTCTGTTCCAAGATGTATATTAGAGAGCACTGTTACTTAACGGAGACCATTATTATTCATATTAACTAGTCTGTTACACGTATCTACCCATTTACCGTACCTTGAAACACCAAAAAAATGTATCCTAACCCAGCCCTCTCATCTCACCATTCACCCACCCTCCCCTACCCTACACTTCCATACCCTGATCTATCATTTACCGTACCCTGATGATCCACCAAAATATGTAACCTAATCCAGCCCTCTCTTCTTACAAACAATCTTACCTTTACTTGTTTTCCTACCATTTACTGTGCCCTAAAAAAAACAATATAATGTAATCTATTCCAGCCCTCTCGTATCACACATACACACTTACCTTTACTTACACTTACATATCCTTACCTGCTTTTCAACTATTTACTGTACCCTGAAACACCAAAATAATGTAACCTGATCCAGTCCTAGCTCTCGTCTCACATACACACTTACCTTTACTTACATATCCTTACCTGCTTTTCTACCATATATTGTACAGTCACGAGCACTAATAAGTATACAGGTTTGGTTGAAACTTTGAACAGTCCAATCCACCAACGAAGTAATTTTAATGGAGATCTTATTGTGCATTTATTTACTGTCTGTAAAGGTATACGAAGCACACCTGATTACTTATTAGTGCTCGAGACTGTACCTTGAAACACCAATATAATGTAATCTAACCCAGCCTTCTCGTCACACACACACACACACACACACACACACACACACACACTTACCCTTCCTCTTCCCACCTTCAGGACACGGCTGTGGAGTACGACTGCGGCACCAATCGCCTTGACGTGACCAACTACTGCGTCCACTTTATGTCCCGAACCCCAACCATGGACACCGACAAACTGCAGCAGCTCGTTCTGTATGCAGGTAAGTAAGGCCTAGCGAGTGAGGGAGAGTTTTTATTAATAAGTTACATTGTTTTGATGACGGTAATAAGCCCCACAGTCCATAGTTTTTGACACACTGCAGCAAGTGGTTTAGTATGCAGCCTGGTGAAGGGGTGATGAAGAAGTATAAGTTTTTAGATACCATATTTTGCTGACGGAAATAAACCCCACAATTCAAAGTTTCGACGTCGACCCCCCTTCCCTTTGCTGGTAGGAAGTTGAAGCCGCCATTCCTCAGTAAGATGTGCCCCACAAACAACAATGGGGGCTTATCAAGATACAAAATTGTGACGTATTTCCCATTGAAAAAAAAAAAAAAAAAAGTTCATTGTGCTCGCATTGTTTATCTTTGGGACTAAAGCTTGATGACTCCCTTTTAATGGTTAGTCTGTCGTTTCTTTTTTTCTTTCTCGTATCTAAATACTTGTTTTTCCTATAGTTATTGTATTTTTTTTTTGCATTCGATGACTCCCTTTTAATAGGATAATAACAATATCCATTATTATTTACATTATACCAGGCTGGTGTTGTTTGTTACTTTACCTAATGATATAGAGTTGTTGTTGTAGTTACTCAAGCTGTCTGACCGAGCAGCCCAGAATGATATAGAGTAATGTGTGTCAGTTCACGTGTTGCACTGTATTGCATATAATATTGATCCTACTAACAATGACTTACATGATATTGTGTTAGGCTATAAGTAGTGTATTGGTCTTACTAACACTGTCTGCCTGTGTGTGAAAACAGAGAGCCTGGGCCTCAACAACCAAAACCTCAACTTCACCGCTACCAAGCAGGAAGGATGCTGGTGACTTCAACGGACCTGACCTGACCTGACCTAACTTGACCTCAACTGTTCCAACCTGACCTGACTCGACCTTGACTAACCTCATGACCTAACTTGACTTTAACTGATGTCACCCTACGCGTAACCTATCCGTTAAAAATCTGGACTTGACAAATTGCCTTAGATGTTACAATGTACACTAATAATAATAATAATAACAACAACAACAACATGTGGTCCTTCTGTCAATCTGTTCATCTCAATTTCTATTCACTGCTAAATGGTTGAAGCCCGAGAGTTAAAATTTGGACTACATGAGTAATAGGGAACTAGATATTGGTCTACATGGATAACTTGGCAAGAGAGAGAGAGAGAGAGAGAGAGAGAGAGAGAGAGAGTAGGATAGGTGGATCCGACTTCCTAGGTCAGAGGTGATGTAGTACAGTAAACTCTTATTTTATACTGGGATTATGTATGTGAAATAGAGTGTGTGTATTGAATGTATGTACAGCCACAATCAAATATCCACCGACACTTTCCTTCCATCGTAGTAAATATCCTGGTAATAAACAGCAACACATGTATGATTTTGCAGCACCTGTTAATAATAATTGAGGGGGTTGAGTTGACATAAGGTGTTGTATGATTATATTTTGATATGACTTATTTGCACGATGGATGGAAAGTGTTGGTGGTATTTTGATTGTGGCTATACTGTAAACACTTATCGTACACTATATTACACTCCCATAATACCAGTGTACTGTACAGTGACGGTGTTCAGTATGCAGTTTCATTACACACTCTACTTTTCACACCCAATATCCCAGTGTAAAAAAAATGTTCACTACACTAAAAAAATGTTCACTACACTAAAAAAATGTTCACTACACTAAAAAAATGTTCACTACACTAAAAAAATGTTCACTACACTAAAAAAATGTTCACTACGCTAATATTCTCAAGAGACTGACGTATCAAATGAACCACAAAGTCTAAGGACAGTCCACTACACTTTATATGGCGGAGTGTCAAATGCTCGTGTGGGGTTACTCTGAGGAATCGCCAGGAGGATCTAGTCAGTTATTGCATTGCGAAGAGGGCCCTGATATAATGATGATGATAATAAGATAATAGAAAATAAAAATAGATCAGTTACATAGTAATTTTACCCA
>JAWQEG010001343.1:0-10000 GCA_033782935.1 Petrolisthes cinctipes | reverse complement strand
CTCTCTCTCTCTCTGTCTCTCTCTCTCTCTCTCTCTCTCTCTTAAACATCTACTTCACTCGTTCATTTACTTTCTCTCTCTCTCTCTCTCTCTCTTAAACATCTACTTCACTCACTCATTTACTTTCTCTCTCTCTCTCTCTCTCTCTCTCTCTCTCTCTCTCTCTCTCTCTCTCTCTCTTACACACTGGTAAATATGTTACGAGGATAAAGACAAGGAAGGATTAAATAAGAATTAGATACGATAGGACATTTTAAAGAGAGAGAGAGAGAGAGAGAGAGAGAGAGAGAGAGAGAGAGAGAGAGAGAGAGAGAGAGAGAGAGAGAGAGAGAGAGAGAGAGAGAGAGTGAAGGAGGAGAAGAGAGAGAGAGAGGAGGGAGAGAAGGAAGGTAGAGGGAGGGAGTGAAGGAGGAGAAAAGAGAGAGAGAGGGGGGAGAGAAGGAAGGTAGAGGGAGGGAGGGAAGGAAATAAAGAGTGAAGGAGGAGATTGGATATGGTAATTGTCCATGTTATTGCTAGAGAGAGAGAGAGAGAGAGAGAGAGAGAGAGAGAGAGAGAGAGAGAGAGAGAGAGAATAGATAAAATGCGGTAAGAGTGACAGTAAAATTCAATTATAATGTTTGTAAATATGTAAAAAAAAATTCCTCTCTCTCTCACACACACACACACACACACACACACACACACACACACACACACACACACACACACACACACACACACACACACACACACACACACACACACACACACACACACACACACACACACACACACACACACACACACTTCTTCCTGTCTGTCTGTCTGTGTGTGTGTGTGTGCCCCTCGTGTTAATTAAATAAATGACCACCAGGCCCCCATCCCAGTAAACCAACACCACTTTAAATCACTGAGGCCTCCACAACCCAACCCGTAATTAACGAGTACACCAACACCACCACCAACAACAACAACATCAACAACACCGTCTGCCTACCATCTCACGCCTTATGCTCTGCGGGAGGTCCTACAGGCGGGAGGGAGGGAGGGAGGAATGAGGGAGGTAGGGAGGAATGAGGGAGAGAGGGAGGAAGAAGAAAATTTTATAATAATATTCACTAGGAAAACAAACCTGACATACATAAATATTACCTTGTACCATATAGTGACCATGCTTCTATATTATACTGTATCACTATCTTCACTATACGTCTATATTAAACACTATCACTATCTACACCATATGTCTAATCTATATACTCGATCACTATCTTCACCACACGTCTCTATACACGATCGCTATCTTCATTTTTAATTAACTACTATGCCTTCCCTATTAATTAACCATCTTTTCTTCTCCCTATACATCAGACAGACATATACAGTTTAATATATTCTATAAACTATCTTTCATTTTATATTCATTCACCCATACTCTACCTCTCTCATTCACCCCCTTTCTTTATCTCCCTCTTTCTACAGGGTCTTTCAGGACTAGGGCGGTGTTCTTTCATCCTCAGATCCATTATAATGTTATTGGTGTGTTGTTTACCTGGCAGTATCACTAGTCAGGTTGATGGGTACAAATGTAGGCTGTAATCCGTGTCTCACTCCTTCACTCTGGTATCGACAAACAGTGACACCTGCTGTACTACATTTGTCACGTGGATATTACTCTCTCTCTCTCTCTCTCTCTCTCTCTCTCTCTCTCTCTCTCTCTCTCTCTCTCTCTCCTCTCTCTCTCTCTCTCTCTCTCTCTCTCTCTTCCTGGTAATAAAACTCAATTGAAGAGGAAGACAGAAGACCCCCCGAAGCCTGGATGACCCTGAAGTCTGAGGGATTATAATATGTAGATGAAAGAAGACAGCTCTAGGCCTGTATTTAATTAAGGATGAAAGAAGACGGCCCTATATAAGCCTGGTAGAGCCTGTAGGAAAAGGGATTTGATTTGGGGATGAAAGACCACTCCCCCCTCCCCTCCCCTCCCTTCCCCTCCCCTCCCCTCCCCTCCCCTTCCTTCCCCCAAGCCAGGAAGAACCTCAGTATGAATTAATTTACTAACTCGAAAGATTTATTTTACTAAGTGTGCATTACAACTCATTAATATTCTTTTGTACACCCAGCAAACAAAGTCACGAGACGAAAACCCACACTGGCAGACAATCACAGAGCTGGACATCGAACCTTCCCCAGCCAAGTCGAGAAAATAATATAAACATCACTTCATAACCCCATTGACTATACGTTCATACAGGCCTTAAATAACCCACCAAAACAGAGACGAATCGAAGAATATTAATATCACTTCATTATCTTATCGACTGTACCCTCATATACCCCCATAAATCACCCAGTAAATAGGAGAAGAATAATTAGGCCGGGTCCACTTTTGATGACTGACTTGAGTAGATGAATAATAACCTCACTTCATTATATTATCGACTAACCCATCCAGCAGAAGAATTATTGTTATATATATCCCTTTGACGTATCCACTTTTGATGACTGACTTGGGTAGTTGAATAATAACCTCACTTCATTATCTTATCGACTAACCCATCCAGGAGAAGAATTATTGTTAAAAATATCCCTTTGACGAGGCAGAGATGGATGATTCACCCTGGAGGACAATGTAAACAAACACAGTAAGTCGCCTTGATTTCTGATCAGGATCTATACCAAAATGTTATCAATCTGTGGTTTGGGGTCATAAGGAAGGTCCACTACTTTTTCTATGAGGTTTGATAGGTCCGTTCGTATGTTTTGTTTGCTTGTTTGTTTGTTTGTTTGTTTTTATAGACGGGGAGTGGGTCGGGGGGGAAAGGGAGCGTGATAGGGGACTTGGAGAATAAGGGGATTGGCAATGATCATCCTTCTTCACCCTCACTACACAACCCACCTTCACCTTCACCTCACTAACCAACCACAGGCCTTCGTTATCCCTGCAGGGGGTTGGGGTTAGTTAGTCAGTTAAGGAGGTAGGTAGTACAGTGTTGGTATATCCGCCAGAGTAATAATGATCCTTCCAAACTATTCCAAGCAACAACAGGCCACCAGTATTTTCCTTCATATGATCCTGTTCCCTGGTATATTTTGGAGGACTCGAGGCTCTCTAATGTATCAAAAGTATGCTACCCCCCTTAATTAAGACACAGACACTGACGGGTAACACGAACACGATGACGATGGTGGTGGTGGTAGTGGTGGTGTTGGTGGTGGTGGGGCTCAGGGGAAGTTGGAGACCTTAGCCTAACGTGGGAACTGCCTGCCTCCCTCCCTGTCTGTCTGTCTGTCAGTCTGGATTCTATCTCACTGGACACTGACCTTGCTGCTTCTGGTGTGTGTGTGTGTGTGTGTGTGTGTGTGTCCTGATCATGTCTGGTACTAACTTCAACTCATTTCCTCTTGGTGTGTGTGTGTGTGTGTGTGTGTGTCTGTGTGTGTCCCGATCAAGTTTCATACTTATTTCAACTCATTTTTTTCTTCGTGTGTGTGTGTGTGTGTGTGTGTGTGTGTGTGTACAAAAAAAAAAAAAACATTACAACATGTATATACAGTACATGGATTAGTTTACCAAGTCTAGTGTATCTCGCTCATTATAAACATATTTTACTCTCTCTTTCACTAATTAATCAACGCGAAGGATATAATATAAACCTACGATATATTACACGACGCGGAAGTTAAGAAAATGTTACAGTCCAACTCTCACACCCAGGAACTCATATCAGATTCTAATCCTTCTTGTTAACTGTATTCAGCCTCAGTGTTATAAAAAAAAAATATAGTTAGTTAAAGGACATATGTAGGGAAAGTCAAGGGTTAGCTATAAGTTGTTGTTGTTGTTGTTGTTGTTGATATTATTGTTGTTGTTATTGTTGTTGTTGTTGTTGATGAGTGACGATACAATGAAAAAATGTTGTTGATAAGGAACTATGACTACAATTTTTTGCTACTTTGTTTAGTTAGTCAGGTAGGTCATCGTTCTGTAGTTAACACCTTTTACATTGAAAAGGCTTTGATATTGAATGCCTGGTTTTATAGCAGTGGGTCCCTCCTTATCTCCTCCTCCTTATTCTCCTCCTCCTCTATCTCTTTCTTCTCCTCCTCCTCATTCCTCCTTTTTCTCCCTTATTCCTCCTCCTCTATCTCCTCCTCCTCCTCCTCCTCCTCATCCCCCACTTCCTCCTCCTCCACTTCCTCCTCCTCCTCCTCATCCTCCACTTCCTCCTCCTCCTCCTCATCCTCCACTTCCTCCTCCTCCTCCTCCTCATCCTCCACTTCCTCCTCCTCCTCCTCTCCTCCTCCTCCTCCACTTCCTCCTCCTCCTCCTCCTCCTACTCAATAACAAATGACTTAAAACCTGGACAGCAGTGCTCAGAAGTAGTGAAAACGGCAAACAAACTCATAGGATTTATCGGTAGAACTTTTGAATTTAAATCAGAAGATATTATTATTACATTATATAACTCACTCGTACGTCCTCACCTCGAATACTGTGTACAGATGTGGTCCCCCGTACTATAAGAAAGACATCGAAAAACTAGAGAGAGTACAACGCAGAATAACTAAAATGATCCCGAGATTACGAAATAAGCCCTATGAGGAGCGACTGAAGGAATTAAATCTATATAGCCTCAGCAAACGGCGACTAAGAGGAGACCTTATATATAGAAGTCTTCAAAATATTCAAAGGTTTCAGTAATTTAAATGCCAGTAATTACTTCAGCATCGACAACAGAAATATTACCAGGAATAATGGGCTAAAGATCGTCAGGAAACGTTTTAACACGAATGAAGCTAAATATTTCTTTTTTAATCGTATCGTAAACATTTGGAACCGACTGCCCTCTGCTGTTATAAACTGTGCAACAATAGAGTCGTTCAAAAGTCACTTAGACAAGTATCTAGCAAATAACCCGAACCTCCAACTATTCACACTCGAATAAGATTAGTAACATAACCGCAGTTCACTTATTATATATACTCCGACAAGAGTAGAACAGTCACAGACTCACCACGTTAATAGTATTCGTAGCATAGAGTGTAGGGCCTGGGTAAGCCAGGCGGAGTACAGACCACTGGTATATTTATAGCTAGCTAGTACTGTATTACACGAATAATTTTACGTCATATATATAAAAATGTACTGTATTTTAAGACATAGTGTAAGAACCTTCCTGCTGTCCTATATAAATTCCATGTTAGTTTTTCCATACTACATGGTATCTTTTCATTTCCTGCCAGCTTCGGCTGGAGGGAGTGGTGGGTGGGGAGGAGCCTTCTTCTTTGCTATACTTTCCCTCACTCTTGTAGGTTAGATAGAATAGCAAAATCAAGCAGCCTCGTAAGGACCAGTAGGTCTGTTGCTGTTTGAATGTCCTTTGTATTCCTTTGTATTCCTACTCATTCTCCTCCTCCTCCTCCTCCTCCTCCTCTTCCTCCTCCTCTCCTCCTCCTCCTCCACTTCCTCCTCCTCCTCCTCCTACTCCTACTCATTCTCCTCCTCCTCCTCCTCCTCCTCCTCCTCCTCCTCCTCCCTCCTCCTCCTCCTCCTTCTATCACCCCCCCCAATAAGGCGTAGATTGTCATATTTTTTTCTTTTTTTTGTTTTCTCAGCTGTTACAAGGCAATGGAGATGCAAACAAACAAACAAACAAACACACACACACAAACAAGGAAGTGTGTCTGGGTGTGTGTTATTTATCTCGACGCCTTGCTAACTAATTTATATCATCTTTTTGTTCCCCCAAACGATGCTTTATATAACTGAATGCTAAGGACAAGAGTTGCAGATGGATGACACGTGGAGTAAGATGCTTTTAGAGGACAGTATATTATCAGATTATTTAGATTTCAGTGCCTGTTTTATATACATTATGTGTGTGTGTCTGTGTGTGTGTGTATGTGTGTGTGTGTGTGTGTTTGTTCAATTACAGTGTGTGTGTGTGTGTGTGTCAGTGAGTGTGTGTGTTTGTTTATTCAATTACAGTGTTTGTGTGTGTGTGTTCATATATATATATATATATATATATATATATATATATATATATATATATATATATATATATATATATATATATAATATATATATATATATATATATAAATGTGTGTGTGTGTGTGTGAGAGAGAGAGAGAGAGAGGAGAGAGGAGAGAGAGAGAGAGAGAGAGAGCGAGAGAGAGAGAGAGAGAGAGAGAGGGAAAGAGAGAGAGAGAGGGAGGGGGAGGATCAGTAAACGAGGTCAGTGAATATTAGCATAACATGTATCCCTAACAAACTTAACTTAGTTTAAACTAACCTAACTTAAGGAGGCGATACAATGTTGGTGGCAAATCTGGAGCAAACACCATGTATGATTCCTCCACACTATTCCAAGCAACAATAACAAGACTGAACACCATTATTTTTGTTTATCTGCTCCCGTTTCCTGACATACTTTGGAGGAATCAATGCACTCCTGTTTCCTGACATACTGTGCTTTGGAGGAATCAATGCACTTCCTTTTCCTGACATACTTTGGAGGAATCAATGCACTCCCGTTTCCTACATGACATACTTTGGAGGAATCAATGCACTCTAATGTACCAAAAGTGTATTACGTCCTTAACCTAACCTACATTCAGCCTGATCCTTCCACAAAGATATTTATTATTTTTAGACTCCCAATAACATAGTGGGGTTTGAATAATACTTTTACAGGCAATAAATGTTAGCACAAACTTTAACTTTTTTAATATTGTAATTCTTGAAGCAAAATCAACCTTGGAAAATAATTGAGTAAAAGGATATTTCAACTTTTTTTTATTTTTTTTATTATTATTATTATTGTGTGTGTGTGTGTGTATTGAATTAAGATGTCTGTTTCCCTGGCATAGTATGGAGTAATCAGTTGCTCCAGATTTACCACTAACTTTCCCTCCTTAAGGACCTTGTGATAATGTATGAGAATTGGAGGCTCCTGATTCCTCCATTCTCTGCCACGAAACAAGCTCCATCAATAGAGGTGATGTTTCGTGACAATATTTGAAGGACACATTTACCTCCAATTATCTGTGATGTTTGTTGATAATGATGTGTTTGGTGGCTTCTGATTCCTCCACTCTGTACCACAAAACAACAACAACAACAATAACAACAACAACAACGATGGGTGAGGACTATTGGATCTGAGTGTACATATGTGTGTCAGTGCTTACGTCACCAGGAGAAGAGTGTGTGTGCGTGTGTGATGTGTGTGTGTGGGGATTGAGTTTTTGGAATTCGTGGAGGCAAACAGTTTCCATGCATTCCTGACTCACGTATGTATGTACACACACACACACACACACACACACACACACACACACACACACAGCACACCTTTTAATATCGATACCAATCCTTGCATAGAATGTAGGCCAATATTATATATATATTGTGTGTGTGTGGTGTGTGTGTGTGTGTGTGTGTGTGTGTGTGTGAAAGCTCGTATTAGGCTACATGATATCAGATTTTTTATTGTACGGAATATAGGACAAGATATATTATTATAATTATTATTATTATCATTATTATTATTATTATTATTATTATTATTATTATTATTATTATTATTATTTAATTGATATTAATTTTATTATTTTATTTTATGGTATTTTTTATATTTTATTTTTGTTGTTATTATTATTAAAGATTGACCTTTCATTGAGATTCTTTCTAGTTGTTTTTGTTGTTGTTGTTGCTGTTGTGTTGGGATGTAAGATTTAGGTATGTGTGTAACTGGGGTATCTGACAGTTGCTCTCTCTCTCTCTCTCTCCTCCTCTCTCTCTCTCTCTCTCTCCTCCTCTCTCTGTGTGTGTTAGACTTGTGTTAACATACCTTGACCTCTTCTCTCGCCCTCTCCACCCCCCCCACCCCCACCAACCTCTTGTGCTTGTGTGCGATTTCTCTCTCTCTCTCTCCTCCTTCTCCTCTCTCTCTCTCTCTCCTCTCTCTCTCTCTCCTCCTCTCTCTCTCATCTCCTCTCTCTCTCTCTCTCTCTGTCGTGTGTGTGTATGGTGGTTTATGTGTTTATTTCTTAATGTGTGTGTGTGTGTGTGTGTGTGTGTGTTAATTTCTTGACGTGTGTGGATTAGTGTGTGTGCTTGATTATGTGTGTGTGTGTGTGTTTGGTTGCTTATGTGTCTAATTTCTTGATGTCGTGTGTGTTTGTGCCCGTGCTTCATTGTGTGTGGTTTGTGTGTGTGTGTGTGTGTGTGTGTGTGTGTGTGTTTGGTTGCTTATGTGTTAATTTCCTGAAGTGTGTGTATCTGTGTGTGTGTTAAGTTCTTGATATGTGTGTGTGTGTGTGTGTGTTAATTTCTTGATATGTGTGTGTGTGTGTGTGTGTGTGTGTGTGTGTGTGTGTGTGTGTGTGTAAACCGGGGAAATGGAAAGTGAGAGTAAGAGTCAAGTCAGCAGGGTATTGATTGAGGAGTAAATGAGAGGGAAGCTTTCACACACGCACTAGAAAGAGGAGAAGAAGAGGAAGAAGAGGAGAGAGGAGGAAGGAGGAAGAGGAGTGAGGAGGAGGAGGAATAGAAGGAATAGAAGGAGGGAAAGAAGAGAAGGAGGGGAAGGGAGGAAGAAGAGGAGTAGGGAGGGGAAGGATGAGGAGGAGGAGGAGGAGGATGAGGATGGGGAAGAGGAGGAATAGAAGGAGGGAAAGAAGAGAAGGAGGGGAAGGGAGGAAGAGGAGAGTAGGAGGGGAAGGAGGAAGAGGAGGAGGAGGAGGATGGGGAAGAGGAGGATAGAAGGAGGGAAAGAAGAGAAGGAGGGGAAGGGAGGAAGAAGAGGAGTAGGAGGGGGAGGAGGAGGGGGAGGAGGAGGAGGAGGAGGAGGAGGATGGGGGAGGAGGAGGAATAGAAGGAGGGAAAGAAGAGAAGGAGGGGAAGGGAGGAAGAAGAGGAGTAGGAGGAGAAGAGGAGGAGGAGGAGGATGAGGATGGGGAGGAGGAGGAATAGAAGGAGGGAAAGAAGAGAAGGAGGGAAGGGAGGAAGGAAGAGGAGTAGGAGGGGAAGGAGGAAGAGGAGGAGGAGGAGGAGGATGGGAAGAGGAGGAATAGAAGGAGGGAAAGAAGAGAAGGAGGGGAAGGGAGGAAGAAGAGGAATAGGAGGAAGTGGAAAAAGATGAAAAAGAGGAAGAGGAGGTTGAAAAATAAGAAGATGAGGAGTAGGAAGGAGGAGGAAGGGAAGTAGGAACAGGTGGAGGAGGAGAAGAAGTAGGAAAAAAGAGAAGAAGGGGAATAGAGAAAGAAAGGAGAGTAGGAAGGAAGAGTAAAAGTAGAAGGAGGAGGAGTAGGAAGTAAGGAGAGGAGAAAGGAATAACATTAAAAGTGGTGTATAATTATGACGGGTGAAGTTATTAAAGTATAATTATTATTTTTAGGCACATTTTGCTTGTAGGATTTATTTTTATTTTTTTTTATCTTTTATTTTTTTTATTTATCTATTTTTTTTTTATTATTATTATTATTATTATTATTATTATTATTTTTTTTTTTTTTTTTTTACAATACGAGTCAATAGTTAATTATCCCCTGAAATCATTGGCTTATACTTAGGTTGGTGATGGAGAACACGATTTTTTGCATTTGACTGTACACCCTCTGACAGGTCTTTCTTTCCCCCGTGTGTGTGTGTGTGTGTGTGTATGTGAGTATTAGTGTATGTGTGTGTGTATGTGGGTATTAGTGTATGTGTGAGTGTATGTGTTTGTGTGTGTGTGTGTGTGTGTTCCTTACTGATATACACTGAATGAATGATAGTAAATCCCTCACACTGAACAAACACACCTTCTTTACATACCCTGCCCCAAAGAACACCTCACTCTGAAACACACACACAGACTGACAGCCAAAAGTAGGTGAATTGGACAGACAGGCAGGGAAAAGTAGGTGAATCTTAAAGTAGTTAAAGTAGGTGAATTGGAAGGTAGGTATGAAAAAGTAGGTGAATCTGGATGTAGGTTAAAGTAGGTGAATTGGAAGGTAAGCAG